>PVIU01006986.1:0-30249 GCA_004026605.1 Ondatra zibethicus | reverse complement strand
CATAGTCTATTTTTATAAGAGGAGAAAGAATTAATTTGGTTGATAAGACTCACTGGATAAGAATACTTACTAAGCAGACATAAAGGACTGAGTTCAAACCCTCAGGACCCATGTAAATGGACAGGCATGTCTACATATGTCTACATATGCCTCTACTCTGGTACTGTTGGGGCAAACACAATAAAATTGCTGGCACTTGATGACTATCAGCATCACTCCAGGATTATTACAGATCTTGTCTCAAGGAAATAAGGGAATTTGATAGAGAAATTCATCCAATGTCTTCATCTGACCTTTTTTTGTATACACTGTACACATGGACATTCACACATATGTAAATACACCACCAACACTCACCGTATATACACATACACACAAATGAATATATAACTGACAGAATCTTTTGACTACATAATTGTGTACCTTCTGTCCAATGTATAGAGCTTTACTGTGTACAAGAAACTTTCTCAGTACATTTCGTAAGGCTCCTAGTCAGTCACTTGCATGAATCATTTACTAATCAATATCAAAAGGACCCTCTCCATCTTTCTAAGATTAGTAGATCTTTTAATTAAACTCAAGACTAATATGAGTTCAAATATGAAAAGAGTTTGGAAGAAATTTCTCCTAGAACCACAAGAAATGCTTAGCATACTAACATCAAAAACCATTTTCATCTCATTGATAATTGAAGTTATAGATCTTATGCCAAATGGAACACTGAGAGGCAGACAAATGTAAAGGAATTTAGCTTCCCATCAGCAGGAACCACCAATAATGGATCAGGTAGGAATAAGGCTGGCAGATGATTGACAAGCTGCTGGAAGGATGAAAGGCAAAAGCTTCATTCTGGAAGAATATTTGCATTGTGTTTAGGAGTCTGGATGGTACAATTGTCTCTTTCAACACATAGAAAATGTTACTCAACATTTTCCCCTCATTACTTCATTGTTTCAGCTGCTTGGCTGCTAAGTGAATCACTGCATCCAATATTTAATTTGCAGTTTGTCTTTTGCTGTTTTCATTGTTTACTTTCCATGCTTGGCTTTCAGCATTTTGGTTCTGGGAAAGCAAAAGATTAGTTCTTCTTTTTTTGTTTGTTTGTTTGTTGATTCAGCTTGAGGTTCACTCAACATGTAATCTCTTTCATGAAATTTGTGAAGTTTTGTGCCTATTTCTTCAAATATTTTCTTGCCTTTTCTCTCATTTTTTAAGTAGAATTACAAGTCTATTGAACTATTTTTATAATTTTTCAAAGGTTCCCAAATAACATTTTAACTGATTGTATTCTTTTCACTTTCATTGAATGGTTTCTACCACCCTATCTCCTGTCCAGTTCATTAATTTTACAGTCAGTTCAATGGAGTGAGTACAGTCACTTTTCTTTTCTTCTATAATTATGAATATTTTTAAAGATTTATTATTCCCATTTAGTTGATTTTATTATTACTTTCCCCTTACTATGCATCATTATGGAGCTACTTTGCTTTTTTAGATGATGATTTTCACTTTTACTTTAAAGTCTTAATTACTCAACAAAGTCAAAGTTTCTAAAACAGTTTCCACTTGAATCCATTTTTAACTATTTTGATTTATTTATTTGTTTATTTTAGTGAAGAAATGTTGCCAGTGCACAAATAATATGTGGTCAGAGAACATCTTGTTGCCATCATATAACATCATAATCTTGACTATAGGATGGAATTCAGTTTGTCATAGTTGGGGACTAGGACTCACCTATGGTCTTTGACATCCATTTTCATCTGAGAAATTTTTTACAAAACTGTAGATAAATAAGCATATAAAATAGATTTGTATGCACATGAAAAGTTACTAATATAACACCTTAAAAATTCTAAAACATCTTTCTATACATTCAATATTTTAACTTGTTAAAGATAGTGAATCATAAAGAATTTTATCATAAAACAATTTTTGGGTATATATATTTATAATTCATTAAAGATTAAAGCAAATCCACATACTAATATGATAGTTGTACTTGGTTATATTTTTATAATGGATTAAATCTTAGGATAATTAATATTACTGGATGCAGAAGATCTTCAATGTTTTCTGAGATAATTAAAAAAAATTTTATTTAATATTAATGCAAATATTTAATGCTGTGGTTCCCAACCTTCCTAATACTGTGAAAGAGTTCCTCATCTTGTGGTGACACTCAAATACAAAATTATTTTCGTTGGATCCAATCTTTCATTCCATTTCTTCCCTTTGTCTCACCACCATTTTTCCTCCTTACTTCATCTCTCTCTCTCTCTCTCTCTGTCTCTGTCTCTGTCTCTCTCTCTCTCTCTCTCTCTCTCTCTCTCTCTCTCTCTCCCACTCTCTGTCTCTGTCACCACTGAGTTCATTTAATGTTGACCTTGTATATATGGGAAAATGTCCATCTACTAGAGCAACAGTAGTCTCTCAGGGCCCACATCCTTAAAGAAATGTGACTGTCCTCCCAGAAGGAGTCATTATTTGCCAACAATTCCTTAGCTAAGGGCGAGTCTTCCTACCCCTCCCCCATCCATGCTGGGATTTGGTCTGGCTTGGTATTACTCATGTATCACAGATGATGTTGTGTCTGGCAAATACTGTTTTCCTGAAGATGTCTACTTCCTCTGGCCCTTGCAGTCTTCCTGCCTCTCTTCTGCAGAAATCCTTGGCCCTTAGGTGTGGGAGATGTATTCTATATGTGCCATTAGGACCAAGTTTCATAGATCTGAATTTTGACAGATTGTAATTTTCTAGAATTATCTACTGCAAAAAAAGAAGTTCTGTTGACGTGGGGTGAGGACCACATTTACTCATTTGTATAGGACAAATATTTAGAATGTAGTTAGGGATTATGCTGACTTAGTGGTGGTTGTAGGTTCTTTTCCAACATTTCAAGCCTTAACTTTTGAAAATGGATTCTCTTTTCCTTCATGTGTGAGTGTGTGGGTGGGTGGGGGGAGCATTCATGTGCTACAGTGTGCATGCAGAAGCCAGAGAGTCCAGTGGGGACTTTACTCTTTCTTTCCATCTCTGGTTTTGAGGGTTAAGCTTTGGCTGGCTGGCTTGCTTCAGAAAGAAATTTTGCCCTGTGAGCTTTTTCATTGGCCCAATATTTCCATTCAATAATTGTTAGTACTGAAATAGCCACTTCACATAAATGTATCATCTAAATTGGAAACATATGTATATGACCTTTCCAGCAGTTTTTGGAAATTCTGTCCAAATGCCCAGTCAAAATTCATTTAATATTTTTTATGAAACTCATCAACAACTCAGAGCAGGATTTTAAAATAAGCTCCTAATGCACTAAAATCAAACAGATTCGTTCTATGCTGAGAAATGATAGTAGGAAAATAATGAGCCTTTGTTTTCTATATTTTAGTCAACATGTCTCTACAAAAGGAGAAAATTCATGGGTTCTGTAAAGCATTGCAATTCATAATATAAAATCATCATAAATGGTATATAGGGCAGTGTTTGCTTGTGCTCACAGGGCGTGCCTCTCTTTAAAACAAAGGTTCTAGAGGTGGTACCCACCGGTAGACAGGCAAACAGTTCTTGAAAATCCATAATTCATTATGCATTTGATTTTCAGTTAAGATTTCGTTTTTAACATTCAGAAACTTTTTCCTGTAGATGAATTTTCTCTATCTCCACATTCAGTTAGGCAACTCCCTATATAGTCATGATCTATAGCTTCAGAAGTTGGGCTCTAAGAAATGCAGATTGAATTCAACTGCGTAAGAATGCTAAGAAGACATGTTCCAACTTACTGAGTTCTACAATTCATACTGAATATTAAATGTTTCAAAAATAATGAAGATGCTGATTTGTTCCTGGTTTTTGTGCAGTTATCTCATCTGAATGTGACATATTTGAGCTCTATTTACAACTACAACGGCTTTTAGAGTTTTTTTTTTCATTTTTGTTTACCATAGGGAACTTGAGTGTGTTCACAATTTCATCAGGGTCTATCAGACATTTATTAGATAACACTTGATGTCCCCTTTGCATGATAATTGTCTGCCCATATTCCAAGACACTGTTAAGTATCCATCATTTCCTGCCTATTTTTATGGCATTAAACCATCAGGTGAATCTTTTCCTCTCTATGTTCATACCCCATTTTTTTGTGTGGCACCAATTTTATTTCACCCATAACCAACAGTGATAAAAATAATTTTTTGTTTAAATGTTTATTTACTTTTATATTACATGTCTGAGCATTTAGCTGCATTTATGTTTGTACACCACATATGTATACTGCCACAGAGGCCTGAAAATTGTATTGGATCTCCTGAGCTGGAGTTGCGCACAGTTGTGAGCCACCACCTGAGTGCTGCCAACTAAACTCATGTCTTCTGGCCAAGCAGCCTATACTCATAACCACTTTGCTGATTCTCCTGCCTACAATACCTACAGCCTTGCCCTTGTCTCATCATCTGCATGCCTTTTGCACTGAGCACAAAGAAAACATACCTACTCTTTAGCTTTGTCACATGACTGCTTTGATTATTTTATGTAGGTCTGCAGAAATCTTAAAATGTATCAGATGAAATTTAAGTAATCATCCATAAAATATGTACACATAGAAAAGCTGAAATGTTAACATGAGATAAAAATCAGAAACTTAAAAATGCATATCTAAATCAAATTTATAAATAAAAATCTTGAAGTTATAGCAGAGGAGATTTGACATTGGTGCAGCTTTTTATTCTATATAAGATATAGAATAAAATGATATTTTTGTTACTTCATTATAAGCTGCTACATTTAAGTGCATCTCATATTATGTAGAGTTAATTAAGGCAGTCACAAATAATTTCATGGAAGGAACTGGGAAGGAAATTTCCCCAAGAAGCCAATGTCTTCACGTAATGAGAGTGAAATTGAAAGGAAGACAGGCTAGGTATTATAATATTTTGATGCACGAAAACTATTTCAGTTGTTTCATTCCATTTTTCCACCCTTGGTATTAGTGTGTTTACTGTTTAAGAATGGGGCTTGTCCTGTGAAGCATTGCATCAGGTATCTAATACATCATTTCTTTAGACTATCAGGTTTACTATTGTAACATTTACAAATCTTATATTCTTGACCTTAAAAGCAAACTTGGGCTTTTGTCTAGGGGCCTATAGAATAAATGTTAAATACAGATTTATGCAAATACATACATTACTTAGAAAGTTAAATGTTAAAGTGGTGCTTTGAGAATGAAAAACATGACAAAATTAAAGAAAATATGATAAAATTGATCAAGTAATATGAAGTTGAAGCATTTGCTGTACTTTTATTATAGTAGAGTTAACCTGAGGATTATTATCAGGTGCATAAATATAGATAACTAATTAATATCAGCAAATGTCAATACTTGAGAGTTCTTGATTTTATTAAACTTGTGCTCAGGTATTAAATGGAAATTTGTTCTACAACATTCACATTAGCTTCTGTTTTATCTCTAAAGTAATAAAGCAATAAGATAATATCCCAGAACATTTGAAGTAGTTAAATATGCCAGGCAGCCTTCAAGAGAGGAGCTTTTATCATATAAGAAGTCTATGTTGCTACTTAGAACAAGACAAGATGTTTAGAGTATTACATTGATACATCCCACTAAATTCATAATAAATTATTAATATAAGTAAAGAAAAGTATAAAATCCAGAGAAAATAAAATCAGTTGTTTTGTGCTCTCAAGAACAATTTTTTTAATTTTAATTTTTTAAGTATTTAGATACCACTAAAATATTTGAAGTCTTAATTATCTTCAGTGTCAAAGACAAAAGCAGTCTTACTTATTTTAACATTTGTCTATGTTTATTCTGTTGAATCTGTATTTTTCTTTAAGTACAAGTTCTTATTATGTAAACTAGGCTGACCTCAAACTCACAAAGATGTACTTCCCTCTGACTTATGAGTATTGGAATACAGGTATACACACCACCTACCACTGGTGAAACACCATAGACGATATGTGTTCTTATGACTAGAAATAAAAATATTTCAAATAGACAAAAAAAAGGTACTAGATTGTTTGGGAAGCAAATTTTCCCTAAACATATATCAAAATGCTTAGATGCTTCGACTCCCTCCCCACCTGAGAAACCTAATTTCTAATTTAATGAAAATTAGAAATAAGTAATGGTCACATGACTGTCTATTGTACTTTAATGGTTCCCAACACTCCTTCTAACCACCAGAGATACTGGAGAAAATAGCATCAATTTGCTGATATAGGAACACATCATAGGCCCAGAGTAGATTAAGAACCATGGTTTAGAAGAAACAAAAGACATGGATTCTATTGATTAGGTGGCACATACACAGGCACACATACACACACACACACACGCAAACACACATACACACACACACACACATACACAGAGAGAGAGAGAGAATGAGAAAGAGAGAATGAGAAATCTTGGCAGAGTAACAGTTTTGTATAAAAACTGACATGTGAAACTTGTATGCATGCTACATTTCTCAAATTTATGGTTTTTATGCATCAGGATAATTGATAGTTTTTGAGCAATATGCTAGTGGAATGTTTAATCTGCATACATAGATTTTCCTTCAGAACTAAAGTTAGCAAAAGAATCTTTCTTATAGAAAAAAAGAGAATATTAAGGATATTTGATATTGTAAAAGTATGAAAACTGAAACTTTATGAAACTTTAGAAATTGAGTAGATCACTACCAAGTAATATTTGGAACAGAAACTCTTTTTTAAAAAGAATCATCTATCTTACATTATTTTTATTTACTCAATTATACTACTCTAGGCTTAGTTTTGCAAGCAACAGAGTTTTGACTCAAGTAATTCCTGGTTTGAATTAAACACATGATGCGTATCTAAAGTAGATCATGGCAGTCTTTGAGTCTTGTCTTTCCTGTTGATATTTATCATAATGTCTCATTCACTTTTTAATAAAAAGATTGATGATATTCCTTTGAAAGACACTAGTAGGGGTAGGTTCAGTTTTATGGCCAAACATTTAATGGGAATTCTATTCAGTAAAACACAGACACATAAGACTTAACAATGACAGGAGAGAAAGACATCTCAAATAGGTGACCTATAGCATTCAGTGTGGTGCTACTTGTAACATATTTCACATACGTTCAAAGATTTTATGTAAAATTGTTTGGCTCTAAAATAACCATAAACGTATCAAGAATATAATATTCTGAAATATGTTATGCAATTCATCTTAGCAAGTACTGCCTTTTCATTTTCATGATAAAATCAATCAAATAAATGGTTTTATGGAATGCCTGCTTGCCCAACCTCCTGACAGAAGTTATTTGAACTCTATGAGTTTCAAAGCTCCTGTGGTTGAAAAAGCACTTTTCATAATCATGTATTAATCAGTATTCTTCTCACTCTTTCCTATAATTACAATGTTTAGAAAAGGTTACCTGGACAAATAAACACCACTCTTAATACTCATGATGGAGATTTTATTATGCAAAGGTATTTATTAATAAGTAAATAGCTGAGGGAGTATCTTCTTATCAAGGCAATTTCCCTTTCTGCAGCTTTAATACATTGTTTTTCTTTTCTTGCCATGATTGAAAATGGCAGTTTTAAACACAAATGTGCATGGGGCCAGTTGAATTAGCAACAGGAAGCAATTAGACTTGACCAGATCAACTGAGAATTTTCACAGATTTTGTCAGCTTATAATAATGAAAAACCTGTGTGAGCATTCAAATAAAAATGTTGACATAAGGAAAATATTTACGTTTTATTATTCAGGAAATTCCCAGTGAAATTATTCAAGCCTCATTTCATTTTTTATATTTGGTTTCAGATGAGAATCTAGAAACCTTCACGAACTTAAAATGAATCATACAATGAAACACCAAACTTCAGAGTCACATGATGCCCAAATGTGTCCCCTTGGGAGATTTTACTCTGGTGCTTTCACTGAGCCAAATTTATTGTTGACTTAAGTAAACTTGAATTTAGAACTACACAAATCAAGTAATGGAAAATGTAAATATTGTAAGTAGGTAATTTGCTTTATCACAGGAACATTCCCAAACTACATAATGTTTTATTCATTTGGGGAAAATCTTTTATTTGTATTTTTGAAATGTTTATGCTCTGTTTTTTAATTTAATTTTTATTTTGAGACAGGTTCTCACATGCAGCCCTAACTGTCCTGGAACTCATTTCATAGACCAGGTGAACGTACAATTTCCAGGAAATCACCTGCCTCTGTGTCTTTAATGCTGGGATTAAAGGTGTGCACCACCATGCCTAGTTCTTAATTTCTATGTATCTATGTATCTGTCTATCTGTCTGTCTGTCTGTCTGTCTATCTATATCTATATGTCTATCTCTGTCTATCTATGTATTTGTCTGTGTGAATGTTTGTGAGAGAGAGGAAAAGATAGATACACACACACACACACACACACACAGAGAGAGAGAGAGAGAGAGAGAGAGAGAGAGAGAGAAAGAGAGAGAGAACTATGAATGTATGTCCCTACAGATAGTAAAAGAGTTGTCAGATACCCTGAAACTGGAGTTAAAGTTGATTGTGATCCTTCCAAATAGGTGCTAGAAATAGTATTTGGACCCACTAAAGGAACAATACATGATCTTAAAAACTGAGCCATCTCTCATCCAAGTATTTTAATATATGCAAAATTAATTTCTAATTATTTTAGTCTTAAAATATGTACCCACCCACAAGCTAATTTGTTGTTCTTATGTCACTATATTTATATCCCAAACAAAGTATCTAGCATTTCACAATTATAATGAATGCCAAGACTAAGCCACCATCAACTCTACCCTCTGAGGGGTATGGTATGTTTCCCTTCTAACAACTGGTGAGTCTGAAGACTTCAATTTTTCCTTTTCCTTGGTGGCACTTTCTGTATAAGATTAGAATTCCGTTCTGTAAGTTACTTTCTGACACAAGGGAATCTTAGTTATCAGGAACCAAGAAATACTACAAATTCACACTGTGAAATGAATCGCATGAAAGAGATTCATTGAGGAGAAATACAGAAAGGTGGCAGGTGCCTCTGAATGGTAAAGAGATGGCAGAGGGTTGAGTGGATGGGGGCTTTTTTATAGGTTTATTTGGAGCATGTGAAATGAATTGGTGGAAAAGAACAACAGAGATAGAAGATTGTATGATGGTTAACTCTCAGTCAAAGGGTAGGGATTTCCAAGTCTCAGGAGTTCTACATCAAGCAAGGGGCAGGGTGCTTTACCTTTAGCCTTGATTTCGGACTTGGGGTCTAGTCAGAGACAAGGTATTTTTCTCTGACTCCTTTTTTATACATGTACTTTTTTCTCTAAGTCTGTACTGAGTACTCACTTACCTTAGGCTTTTCTTTTCTTCCCTACGTGTCTCCTGACTTCAGAATACTTGCAGATTAAAAAAAAAAGAACAACTCTCTAATATCTACATGATTGCAAAGATGAATTGCTGTGATATTAGAATAACTGGCCTGATTTTATCTGCAGTGAAGATTAGGTTCCCAAAGAGGTAATTTTTAATTTGAGACAAATGGTTGTGAATATGAAGATGAAAAAGTAACAAAACAAAGTCAATTATTGAAGTTCTGACTGGCATAGGAAGACATGGAAATGAGAGATATTAATAAATAGGTGGAGATAGAGATACACAAGATGTGTGAGAGAGATAAAGAGGGGGGAGAGAAGGAGAGAGACACTAATTCCGGGCTGTAGTTTCTAAATGAGAGAACTGCAGTAAAGAATGGCCCATAGTAGTAGAACATGAAGATGGTACAGATTCAGATTCGGTAGTTTAGAACAATGTGGTATGACAATTTCAGCAGGAGTCTGGTATCTGATACTAAAATGAAGCAAGTATGAATGGGGAAACCATTCAATAACTTTGAGGTGCAACAGTCTTAGGAGAGCATGGTAGTATATACAGGCTGTTGCTGGTGGCTATGGGAAGAAGGGAAGCGAATGACAGCTGCATCTGTGTTACACAGATGTGTCTATAAATTTATTTCATACTGATTAACCCATGACATGATAAGACATGGAGAATAAAATGATTAGAAATGGAAAATAAAGGTTGTTTGAGGTAGATGCGGGAATGGCATTAAAAAAAAACCTGCTGAAGATGGTACACATATTTGATAATTGAGTTCTAGTGTTTGACAAAGCTTTTCCACTGAAGATGTGGCACACATCTACAAACACCATATCAGGAACCCGTGAAAAACCAAAAATATAAACACCACAATTCTCCAACTTAGTGAACTAATGAGTTTTATTGGGGTTATTTATGGGAGTATGAGAGACAGGTTACTCACAGGAGTAGAAATGACTCAAAGACTGCATCACCAATGTCCACCCCTGAATGAATGACAGCTCACAAAAGCTGGGAAACTTGGAACACAATGCACACTGCCCTTTCCATATGTCTCTGATCTAAACCACTTTTAGGCAACCCAGCTGGTATCTGCTTCTTCCACGTGTTAGTCTAGACTCAGAGTCTTCCCAACAGCTTTTCTCCTCTCTGAGTCTTCTTTGAAGTTCAGCTTCCTTCAGTCTGAATGTGATCAGTTTTAGGGACTTTGCTTCTTGCTTTTGAACTTTCCCTCAGGGTGGAATGTTTCAGTTTCAGAGGAAATTGTTACACAACAGTAACTAACAGAAGATTAAATTCACTCTATAAATTACTCCATTTTGGCACACACAACTGAAGATGTTAGTTTTAATAAGAATAATTTAATAACAATAATCATTCTTCCTGGAATATTAGTATGGTAAAATAAACAGATTAAAGAATAAGAATGTTATAAAAATGTTTTAGCTTTGTGTGTGTGTCTTGTGTGTAATAAAAGAAACAATTTCACTTTATCATCTATAAATAATCCATACAAATATTAAGTGGTGTTCTAAATAGATCTTACTGTTGACTGGTATAACTGCTGTGATGATTAACACAAAACAGTAAGACATTCTGTTTTGTTTTGCTTAGAAAATATACCTTCCAAAATTTGTTTTACAAAATGATGGTTTTGCTTATAAAATTTACCTTACTAGTGCAAATTACCATTAAATCTAACTCTAGATTTTAGAAGATTCCTTTTGGTACAATTAACTTAATTAAGTCACCAATAGACTATGAATAGAATTAACAGTATTATTATATTTTTGAACATCCAAACAAATAAACACACTTGAATAAGTACATGTAATTAAACCTGTTACATGTTACAATCACCGGTTTCATGGTTTAGTGGATGACAGAAACTTCTTTGGAATCATAAGTGAATGAGCCTATTAGCAACAAGGGGTAAAAATAAGCTACAAGGCTATGTAACAAAATAAATGAAGCATAAAGTGAAATAATAGAACAACAAGACAAATTAAGTATACATCTTACTTTTATTTGGCTGAATGATGTTCTTCCAGTAGGATATAGCATAAACAAAAATGTGCTTTTGTATGTTAATTTCATGAACAAAAGCATAATTAATAGACCAGTTAACTTACTGTGTTGAAATTCATTTGATCAAATCAGTGCCTACAGCTTTCTTGTAGCAATTATCTGACACAGGTATTGTAACATAACTAGTAAAATTACAACTCTTCTGTTTTTACAGTGTGTGTTTATATATCCACTTCAATGTAATGAAATGGTCATTTGTTTTTAATATCTTGCTAAAATGTTTGAAATTCCTGAAAATCTGACTGTATTCTTATCATCTAGGCTATTTATATTTTAAGAATTTAAAGCCAATTTGTTGTTTCAAATCGATTGAATGAAAAAAAATATTTTGCAGATTCTATTGATTTGTAAACAAATATTCAACAAACTAATGATAAACATGAATAATAATTTTTAAAAATAAGCAAATGTTTGAATAATAAACACTACATAGTGTAACTTGTGCTGGAAGTATCAAAATTTATCAGAACATGGTTAATAAGGAGAGAAATATTTCCTTGACAGCAACTTAACATTCCATATCCCTGAATCCAAAATAGAAACTAAGAAATACTAACAATCCCCATTTGTTTCAAATGAAGAAGCATTTCTTCCCTTCTTTTAAAAATTATGTTGTCAAAATAAATAGGAAAAGAGGCTCTGATTTAAATCCAGTCTTTGTCCTGGAAAATAGACTTAAATATAACTTTACATATAGTGTTAAAGCCCACATAGGTCTCAGGTAACTTGGCCTGATGCTTCGCTGTACACCTATGTATCTGCTTCCATCAGTTGCTCATTGAATGTTCTGTGATGAAAATTAAGGAAGTCATCAGTCTGATTACATGGGAAGGCCAATTTAGGTGTCCTCTCCATTATTGCTTACAGTCTTAACTCGGGTCATCCTTGAGGTTTTCTCGGAATTTCCCTAGTGCTGTTTCTCAATATTCTCTTAATGGCTCCTTCAATCAAGATATCTCTTTCCTTTCTCTCCCTCACTGTTCTTTCCATTTCTTGTGCATCCCATTTCCTCTTGTTCTCCTCCTCCCTCACCCTCTTTCCTCCCCCTCCCTTTTTTATCCTCCCTTCTCCCACCCTTCCTAATTTTCTCAGGAACTCTTATCTGTTTCTCCTTCCCAGGAGGATCCATGTCTCTCTTAGGGTCCTCCTGGTTACCTAGTTTCTCTGGGATTTTGGACTATATGCCAGTTATCCTTTGCTTTAGGTCTAATATCCACTTATGACTGAGTACATACCATGTATGTCTATCAATGTTTGAGTTACCTCACTCAGGATGGTTTTTCCAGTTCCATCCATTTGCAAGCAAATTTCAAGTTATCATTGTTTTCTTTAACCACTAAGTAGAACTCCATTGTGTAAATGTACCATATGTTCTTCATCCATTCTTCACTAAGGGGCTTCTAGGTTGTTTCCAGGTTCTGGATGCTGCGGGAGCTCCTTCTGTTCCTTCAGCCAATAGACTTTGAGATACCAGCCCACTGGTGTGTGTTCTCTTTCTCTTTAAAAAGAAGCATCAGCCCTCCTCTTGCTCTCTCTTGCTTTGGACTCCAGTTCCAGTTCTGGTTAGACTCCTTTCCTGGTCCTGTAGGATGGGTGTTCTGTAAGTTTTTTCCGCTCAAATAAATAACCCTTTTAATAATAAGTCCAAACTGGTGTGGGATTGTTTCACGCTTTATCTGTTGCCCAACATTTGGTTTTAGAACCCCCACCCCCACCCCACTCCTATCCCCTGCTCAGCTGCCTGCCGCAGGCTCGGCTTCCTGCCTCCAGCTCAGCTTGGCACGTGCCCTCCCCCAGTGGTGGCCTGTGCATGGAGTCAGCAGTTAAAAACTTCATGCCTCCTGGCATCCATGGGCCCGGACAGTCTCTGCCCGCCTGGCTTGATCTTTTCCGAGTAGGTTTTAAATCCCCATTGGAAGCACAGCACTTTGGCAGTGTGAGTCAGAGCACAAGCCGTTGCCACATCTGGTAGAAGCACTGTTTGAAATCCCCACCACAGCATTTGCGTTTGCACTGTGACCTGTTGTCCCAGCGAAAGCTGGCCATTCTCACAGCAGCTGTGTCACGACCCCGTGCATCGGGTCAGAGCAGGGCAGGTGCTCAGGGTGAGTCATACTGTTTATCAGCCGATGGAAGCTCTTTGGATTTTTGTTCTTTGTGCCTGGACTCTGGGTTTTCTTCCTCTGTGTACATCTAATGTCTTGAGTACCACAGGATCTATTCTGACACCATTCCATTGATTCCTGTCATGACTTGGAAACAGTACCGTCTGCTGGTTAAGAGGTAAAATGGCAGGTTTTGTTTTTAATGGGACTCTAGCCGCAGTTTTTGCTGAAATCACATGAGGCCTCTATGACCTTGGAGGTACCTCAATTTACTGGTTATTAGGTTTCAGTTTTCTTCTCCATATTATGTCATTATGGAAGTATATGACATTAATTGATGGGATTAATACCATGATAGGCAAAATTGTCTCCATATCTAAGGGCACTAGGAACTTACCTGAGAGGGTCCAGGCTGTTGAATTTGATACTCAGAAGTTATCACAGAGTTTTGATAAGGTAACAGACAATATACCTTCAGGATGGCAATTTACACGATGTTCGGGAGCTTTTCAAGGAGGAGATGTTTTATTTGAAAGGAAACATTAAGAACTTGGAATCACGGGTGCAGAATGGGGACCATAAAATTGATACTGTAGGGAAATCACTAGAAACATTTGCAGGTCAAGAGATTCAGGCTTACAAGACATTATGATTAAAAGATTTGAAATGATTGAGGAAATTATCGAATCTTATGAACAGGGTAAGAAGACACAAGGGCAGGATATAATGCCACCACCAGTGGTCAGAACTGGTTTACCCAGGGCTTTAGTGACACACCCTGTAATTTATTCTGACCCCATGATTTCTCCCAGTTAGCTTTAGTGGTGTTGGAAGATGGACCTTCCTTGATGTTTGGGATTTATTTCAGAGAAGAATCCAAACATATGGAACAGCAAGGGAGAGCAAAGGGTGTGGAGGTTATGCAGGATCAAATTCTTTGTGTAGGAGTGTACACTGATCCACAGGTCCAAGCACTTTATGATGAGGAAGTATTGTCCCTATGCCACAAAGCTGCCTTGAATGCCTGAAATAGAATACCAGAACCAGGAAAAAAGATAGAGTCATAGACCAGGGTTAGACAGGGACAGGGAGAACCCTATACTGACTTTTCGCAAAGATTAATTAAGGCTCTGAACATAGGAGTAACAGACCCCAAAGATAGATTACTAATTCTTGAATCACTGGCTTTTGAAAATGCAAACTTAGAATGCAAGAAGATAATTGGGCCTTTAAGGTATAGATCAGGACCTATGGATGAATGGATCCAGCATACCATGAATTTTCAGACAATTAATTATGATGATGAATCTTGGGTAGAAGAAGCGGTTTCCAAAGTGATTAGGGGACATCAACCTGCCAAATGTTTTAATTGTGGTAAATTAGGACACCAGAAAAGGGATTGCAGGCAAAGAATTTCTATGAATAACACTTCATCTGGGAATGGCAGGAATAGGAAACATCAGCATTCAGGTATATATAGGAGATGTGGTAAAGGATGATATTGGACCAATGAATGCAGATCAACAAGAGACGGACAAGGCAACCTGATACCATTGGGAAACTCCTTGAGGGGCCTCTTGCAGGCCCCAAGACAAAAGTGGCCAGTCATTCCCAGTAACCGTGGAGGACATGTCACACCAGGAAAATTAAAAATTCTAGAAACTTCTGTGCAAGATCATATGGTTCTAAATGATGGCTCAAATTTGGAGGATAAGTCAGAAATTCAAATAGGAAATAAGAAGCATATATATTGGCAAACTTCTATAAATGATCAGAGACCAAAGCTGAGAGTGCTTATAAATGGAATTGTAATTGTTGGCTAGAAAGACACAGGAGCAGATGTGAGTATCATCACTCCAGAATCTTGGCATCCAAATTGGCCTCTTCAAGAGGCAGATGTTCAATTACTAGGAATTGGAACCATATCTCGAGTTAAACAAAGGATGAGATGGGTTAACTGTATTGGGCCAGAAGGTCAAAGAGGAAAGCTAAGGCCATATGTAGCTGATATTGCAATAAATTTATGGGGCCGTGACTTGCTACAGCAATGGAACACCCAGATTAATATTCCTGCAGTCCCAGGAACTCATAATTTTGGGAAGGATGTAATAAGGTACTATGCACAAAGGTCACCAGCCATTCAGGCTGTACAAGAACATAAGGCAACTAACAAACCTTTAGAGGTACCAACAGCCCTACCTTTAAAATGGCTAATGGGTTAAGCAATGGCCTCTAGCTGAAGATAAATTGCAAGCTTTAGAACAATTGGTACAGAGCAATTAGAGGCTCAACATATTGAGGAGTCAACTAGCCCTTGGAATTCTCCTGCATTTGTTGTTAAAAAGAAATCTGGAAAATGGAGAATGGTGACAGATCTTAGAGCTGTCAACAAGGTTATTCAACCTATGGGCCCTCTACAGTCTGGAATTCCTCTGCCTTCTCTGTTACCCAAAGGATGGCGTCTTATAGTTATTGATTTAAAGGATTGCTTCTTTACCATACCTTTACAAGAAAAGGATAGAGAAAAATTTGCCTTCACAGTGCCTACTTATAATAACTCTCAGTGTACTAGGAGATACCAGTGGACTATTCTCCCACAGGGAATGCTCAATAGCCCCAGCCTTTGTAAGTCAGTTATTGGAAATAATACATAAGCAGTTCCCTAAGTCTATGATTTACCATTACATGGATGACATTTTGCTATCTGATTCAAACATAGATTCTTTAGAAAGAATGTTTGAGGAAGTAAAGATAGTTTTGCCTAAATGGGGATTAGAAATTGCTCCTGAAAAGATTCAAAGAGGAGATTCTGTTAATTACCTAGGTTACAGAATAGATTACAGAAAATTAGGACACAAAAGGCACAAATTAGGAGAGACCGATTACAGACTCTTAATGACTTTCAAAGATTGTTAGGAGACATTTCCATTCTATGACCGGCTGTTGGGATAACATCTGATCTAATAATTCATTTAAACAAAACCTTAGATGGTGATAAAGATTTGAATAGTCCCAGAGAATTATTGGCTGAAGCAGAAAAGGAATTGACAATGGTTGAGGAAAAATTACAGGAGGCACATGTGGATAGGGTGAATCGATATTTTAGTTGTATTCTAGTCATATTGCCTTCCAGAATTTCTCCTACAGGAATTTTAATGTGGAGGGAAGATATTATTTTAGAATAGATCTTTTTACCACACAAACCAAGTAAAAAATTAAAAACTTATGTAGAAAAGGTCTCTGAATTAATTATAAAAGGTAAACTGAGACTTTGTCTACTAACAGGTATAGACCCAGAAGAAATTATAGTGCCTTTCACTACTGATGAAATAAAAAGGTTATGGAAAGACAATGAACCATGGCAAAGGGCTTGTGCTAATTTTCTGGGAAAAATTAAGAGCAATTATCCCAAAAGCTGTAGACTTAACCTTATTAAGAGAACTTCTTGTTTTCTTCCTCAAATTGTATGTGATGTTCCAATAACTGGAGCCCGTACATTTTATACTGATGCTAACAAATCAGGGAAGCCAGGTTACAAATCAGACAAACTGAGTAAGGTGGAACAAGGCCCTTATAGTTCTGTCCAGAAGACAGAATTATATGTCATTCTTATGGTTCTAAGGGATTTAGCCTTAACTATATTAAGAGCTTCTTAATATAGTTACTGATTCACAATATGCAGAAAGAGTTATCTTGCATTTTGAAACTGCTGAATTTATAGCAGATGATACAGTAATGACTTCATTGTTTTTACAGGTACAAGATATAATCAGGAATAGGCTTTGTCCAATATACATAACACACATCTGATCCCATACGTGTCTGCCAGGTCCTCTAGCATAAGGTAATGCAGAAATTGATCAATTATTGATTGGAAGCATGCTGCAGACCTCAGAATTTCATAAAAAACATCACATCAATAGAAATGTTTAAAGTTCAAACTGGTGTGGGATTGTTTCATGCTTTACTGGCTATTACAAATAATGGTGCTATAAACATAGTCCTTGTGGTATGAGTGTGCATCCTTAGGGTATATGTCCAAGTGTGGCATTGCTGGGTCCTTAGGTAGACTGATTCCAGTTTTCTGATAAAGCACCATATTGATTTCCAAAGTGACAGTACAAGTTTGCACTCCCACCAGCAATGGAGGAGTGTTCCCCTTACTCCACACGCTCTCCAGCATGAGCTACCATTGGTGTTTGGGCTAAGCTACCTAAGACCAGCCCAAGAGAGCAAGGAACAATAATATAAGCAAATGGGTGAGGTCAATAATATGATGGTGATACCCACAGAAACAACTGACCTGAGCTAATGAGAGCTCACTGAATCTGGACTAATAGTAGTAAAACCAGCATAGGACCAAATTAGGCCAACTGAATGTGGAAGACATTTGTGAGGCTTGGACAGTCTGTGGGGCCACTGGCAGTGGGATCATGATATTTATCCCTAGTGCTTGAACTGGCATATAGGAGCACATTCTTTTTGGAGGGATACCTTGCTCAGCATAGTTGTAGCAAGGAGGGACTTTGTCTTGCCTTGAAGTAAAGAATAAGACATCTGTTACCATAGAGGCCAGAAATCTAAATGTGCACTGCATTTGTGGCAGATAAAAAACAATGTATGTGCCATTGTGTGAATTCAATTTTAGGTTAGAGTTGCAAACTACCAAGATCTCTAGGGCGTGGCATGTTAAAAAATGTATGTATCAAAAATGTTTTAATAAACCCTTAAAAGTTAAACAATTATCTCATCTACTTTTTTTCAGAAACTTAAGTCAAAATATATAAAATGAGGCTTGGAATTTGAAATAGCTAATTAGCAGTAAAGAATTTTTAAGCAAAGAGGTTTGCTATTCATTCTGCAGCCAGTTTAAAGAGATTTCTATTTAAAAAGATTTTGGTAATGTGTACTTCATGAATAACCTTATATTAATCAAAAGTTGCAATTTTGGCTAATGTCACATTGTCATTAAAGTCGATGAGAAAATTCACGGAATTTTGCATAAATGTTTAATAAATTGTATTAGTTTTAAATACGATTACTGGAGGACCTGAGAAGAATGCCTTTCTTCGGGGCTCATGCATGACCAGTGGCTAATTCTTTAAGTTTGTCGTATCAGGTATGTGCTTTCTGAACTTTGAACGCAATTAAAAGTTTGATAAATGACATGAAATTTGGGGGAAACTTCTAAAGCATTTATTGAACATCCAATCCAAGGAAGAATGATTCATCTGCTAAATGAAGCAATGGTGGACACAGGAGCAGAGATGGCAAGAAGAGATGCCTAGTGTCCCTGAGGTGACAAGCTTTCTCACACAGTTGAAGAAATGTACTTCTTACCTTCACTTGACACTGAAAGTATGCCATTCTTAAGACCTTTTTTTAAAAGTCAAATTGGCAGCAAATTTATTTTTTAAAAGTAACACAATGAAGCAAACCCAGAAACTCATAGTTCATCATTGGAAAGCTCTGGTATCCTTTCAGGTAAAGGAGGAACCATGATGGACTCAGTGACCAGTATTCTCCTATATAATGGGACGATGTCGCATATTTCCTGGACGATCAGTAGACTCAGTGACCAGTTTTCTCTCAAATATTTTGAAAATTTATGTCATCTTTTGAATTATACTGATTCCCACCATCTGTCTACATAATTCAGTAATAACATCATAGACTGAATAGACCAGTACTAATATTACTCAAAACTGTAATATTTTTCAACTATGATGATCTGCAGTCATAAATTGCAGGGTGGGCTTTCACTCACACACGAATTTCAAAACTTTCAAACCACCAATGATAAAACCTAAGATTTTTGCTTTTCGGGGGGGGGATTAGTTTTTTGGCAGGGGCAGGTGAGACAGAGTTTCTCTGTGTAACAACTATGGTTTTCATGGAACTCACTTTGTAGAACAATATAATATGACAGAACCTTTACATATTGATTAGTGTTCATTGCCAACTGGATAAAATCTAGAATTACCTGTGAGAGAGACCTGTGGTTCTACTTGTGTGGGATTATCCTGATTACCCTGCTTTTTTTTTAAAATAGAGAGTGGTCATTCATTCCACTGTGGGTACCACAAATCCCAGGCTGGATCCTGGAAAGTTTAAGAGGAGAAACGGGGTTGAGTAACAAGAAAGCAGTCATCCATTGTTCTCTTCTTTCATCCTACAGATGTCATGTGACCAGCTGCCTCAAACTTCTGCTGCTGTGAGATGAAATAAAGCTTTTCTTATGTTACTTTTGTCAAGAGTATTGTACTACTCCAACAGAAAAGAAACTAAGAAACTGCATAAAATTGTGTTTGTTTAATTTTTATACACTTAAACTATATGTTTTTCTTTTGTAATGACCTTCTACTGAAATTTTATTTTTGTGAAACTTAATTATAAAATATAAAATGTATTAGATTCCTTTACAAAATACTGACTTAATATTTTCTGTTATTTTAAATATGTTCAAGTTAACAATGTACTCCCATATAAAAGTAAATAAACAATTTAAAACAGAGACAATAACTTCTGACATGACTAAAAATATTCTTCCATGTTTTCCAGGATAAAAAAATCTAATGCTTTTGACTAATTTTGGTTTCGATTGAAATAAACTGTCAAATGTTTTTCAATTTTTTTCACATCTTGTTCTTTGGTATTATCTTCCTTAGAAACTCAGCAACACCTATCTGAAAGCATTCTTTTTTCCTTCTTTTTAAAATAAATATTTTATATGTAATTAACAGGAAATAGCATCATTATTAAAATATAAACTACTGGTGGAAGGCTTATTATTTGAAGTAATCAATAAACAATGTTTAAATGTAGAATGAGTCCCTGTTGACAGCAAGTCATACCTTTAGTGTATTTTATGAAATTTATTCTTTGGGGTGCTTTTTAAGAAAATGTTAGTGCTTTTCAACCCCAGAGTTTTGAGAGACTATGGAGCACAATAATAGCACATTCCAATCCATTTAGGGGTATAGTTCTGTGGGACTGACCAAAGTTTGTGCTTCACTTATAAGCAGCAAATTTAAGCCAACACAGGAAACAGTTTTCTTTTCACTCTTGGGATGAATTCTAGTTTCTGCCAACAACTGAGATATATGTACCGGTCTTCTGGTTGTCCAACACTAGGTACAGCTTTAGTTTGTTCATATTTGTGACCTTGGTCTTCAGAGTTCTCCCCTAATTTTCCAAATCCTGATTGTTTACTTCCCTTTACTTCACTTCTTCAATCCTCTCACACAGACTTCCCTTCTTTCAAACATTTGTCTCATTAGATTAGTTATTTTACAATAGCATTCCTCCTCTAAGAATATGACTAAGAAAGGGCTGTTGTATTTATGACTATGTGTGTTTCTAACAATAGAATGTTACATAAATCATGACAGCCATCGAGTCTTTGTTGAACTAATCTTTCCTGTCTTTTTGGTTATACAAGAAATACTTTTTTCATATATTACAAATCTTAGATTCTGTGAGATGTTCCTTTCTTCTTCTTCTTCTTCCTCTTCTTCTTCTTCTTCTTTCATTGATGTTTCTTAGTTGTTTATTTATATTATGGATATATTATATGTATATATATATATATGTGTGTGTGTGTGTGTATGTATAGCATTTCATTTCTTGGGATATATTTTTTTACCTGTTCTAGAATTCTGTCAATAGGATTGTTGATAATGAAGATTCAATACATACAAAAATCTTTGTAAAATACAAGACTCACTTCCCCGTGCCACTTCTATTCCTCAATACATATTACTAAAAAATTCCTTTATTTCATACCTGACATCTTCAGTATGAACTAAAATGAAACCCTGGGATTTTTTCAAATTTAAAAATCTACTTTTTGTTATGTTTTGTTTTTGTTTTTGAATTTTTATTGGTGGGGTTTGAAGCTGTCTGCTAGTCTCTCTGTATGTTTGTTAATGTTGTTAAAGATAATACAATTGTAATGATGGCCATGGTAGAAATTCTTGTTTGTTACTATTGCTACAAACAGGCTTATTAGGTCTGCTGATGTGCATCTCATTGCAGCTCTCTTGTTGTACGAGGAGCAGGCTGCTTGTCATCCCAGCCACCCTTGGCTGTGTCCCGTTGCCCGGCTAGCTTACACCCGAAATAACCGCACAGAGATTGTATTAATTAAGCTATTGCCTGGCCCTTTATATCTAGCCTCTTCTTGGCCAACTCTCATTCTTGATCTAACCCATTTCTATTAATCTGTGTTCACCACGAGGTCGTGGCTTACTGGGAAAGCTTCTAACTGGCGTCAGTCTCAGGCTGGAGAAACATGACGTCTGCCACACTGCCTTCTTCCCAGCATTTCATTTTGTCAATTCTGCCTACCTGATTTCTGCCCTATCAAAAGGCCAAGGCAGTTTTCTTTATTCACCCATGAAAGCAACACAAATACAGGAGATCCTCCTAAACCATTTTTCTTTTTTTGTTTAAACATAGTAAAATTACATATAACAAAATAGTTATCAAGGAAGAACTACAGTTACCATATTTATATCTATTTTATGTTTTATCATAACAATGGAAAACTATATCTATCTATTCTTTAGCTCCATTAAAGACTCCAGAAGGATATATTACCTAAGTAAACAAGAAGTAAGCAACTTTTAAAACTCTAGAAGTAACAGAGACATCTCGCTGCCTGTACAGTCACCCAAAGTTATTTTGTACTGTTGGAGCATTCATCCTTAGCCTATAGGCCCATAGTATCCAGCAGACATTTCCATAAGGCTAGCAATTTTAAAGACAGTTTAGTGACTTTTTTTTTTTGTATCCTGAAGAATGTTTCACAGACTCTTTTATGAAGCAGGAACACCTAAGGATCATCTCACCTTTAGGCAAGTTTAGCAGTTCTCTTTCTGTGGGTTCTTTATGTCCAGTTTATGCAAAATCCAGGCAAGAGCAGTTTCTTGCCCAAATGGTTAAGGAGCCTCTTTGATGCCCATCTTCCTCTTGAAGTAGCTTGGTGCTGCCAGAAGCATACGTGTCTCATTGTTATGAAAAGCCCTAGGTTATTAAAACATTTAAAATACCATATTCTGTAGTCTTTGGGAGATATGAAGAATGTCTATCTAACTGAAATATAACTCTATATATCTAGAAAGTCTAACTAACATGACTTGACTATTATTGATGATTATCCATTGACAACTTCTATTTCCTAGTTATACATTACATTTTTAAATGAACTACACAATCACAATACCTTAATCAAGCAGAAATACATATAACAAGATTGACCTTAAATTTATATCAACAAAACAAGATTTATACCAATGCAAATTAATTATCTGTATCATCTCCCCCTTTAAATGTAAAAGAACATTTATAAACAATATTTGGGAATATGGACATAGCATTTGTGGACCCGGATGTTAATGTGCCCACTTGGAGTCAGAAACAAAGTAAATGAGACCATGCCTGTGGTTTGGCACCTCCCTGGGCAGGCAGCATGATCAGGTCTGCTAGGCCTCAGTGTTGGGCAGGAGAAAGATGGCATCTGCCACACTGCCATCTTCCCAGCATTCTGTTTTGTCTACTCTGCCTACTTGATTTCTGCCCTATCAAAAGGCCAAGGCAGTTTTCTTTATTCACCAATGAAAGCAACACAAATACAGAAGACCCTCCTACACCACTCTCTGTCCATGTGCTACCCGCATTGTGAAACAGTCTTAAGCTTCAATTAAAAAAAACGAAAGAAAGAGAGGAAAAAAAGGAAGAAAAAGATTTCCTGCTTCTTTGCCTAACTTCTCTGGGATCTATTTGGTGCTTTAAATTCAGAGTTATTGTAGTGATATCTGGGATATATTTATTGGACTCAAACATCCCTCACCAGTTACAATGTAACTTGGGAAGAAAGAGGTTGCCACATATCTGTAAGACATTATATTCAAGGGGACATGTAAGTTATTTAAATATCTACTCTTCCTATTTCCTTTTTCATTTATGTCTACTATACATAATATGTATAAAATGTTGTAAGAGCATAAATAGTAATATTACCATTCAAAAACAATGGAGATACACTACTCATCTCATGAATTCTTAGAAGAATGAGTGGACAGTTGTAGGCTTTCACTAGACTCATGCTTGAATAAACACTTTTTCAAATTATTTTGTTTATGGTTTCTATTGCTGTAATAAACAGCATGACCAAATGCATCATGGATAATTGGTTTACATATCTCAGGTCAAATTTGGTTGAGAGATGCCACATCAGGAATGAAAGGCAAAAAAATAAATAGATGCAGGAATTGAAACGTAATTGATGGAGCAACACTGCTCTGGCCTACCCCAATGGCTTGCTCAGCATCTAATCTGATCATTCTACTATCAAAGACCAACTGCCCACAGGTAGCACCGTCCCAACTTTAAGTATTGTGTTCTGGGCCCTCTCACATCAGTTACAAATTTAGAAAATGCCCTAGACTAGCCTAGAGGTCAATATTATAAACACATTCCCTCAATTAAGATTCTCTATATTTAGATATGTCTGGGTTTGTATTAACTTGATAGGAACCAACCAGCACAGTGCCCATAGAATGTCACTAATCTTTTTCACTTTTTACTGTTTACCAACCTTGTTAAGGGGCCATTCATATCTACAAAAGGGATTAGTTCTACTTTTTTTCTGTTGGTACTAGATTTTATATTCACTTATTTTTCTGTCACCAATTGTCTTTTCTAGTTTTTATGATTTTCTGTAGTTCTGACTACCAGAAATTGTAGGGGGAATGGTAGAAAACATTGTGCTTGATGCTGTTTCCACACATTTCATGCTTCATTTGGTCTGTAGAAAAATGAACACAAGCTTCTCAAACAGCCGTATCTTTCTCAAATAAATGTATTTTTATAGCCTAACTCTAAAGCTCTAACTAAACTCCAAGGCTCTCCAGTACTTTGGCTCACCATCAAGAGTGGTACTGTGAACAGCGCTTCCATAATAGAACATTACTTTTGTTATTTTATGACAATCTGCAGGCACTCAGGAGAACTGGATGGGCCATTTGTATAATTCTACCACATAATGCAAATGTCTTTGAACTACAAGGTAGCATTTGTCTTAGTAGTAACATGAAGGTGAACCCCGAGTATAGTAGAAAAGCAAATGATTTATGGTTCATGGGAAATTGTTATGCCCCACCGGCTGTTTTAGTGTGGGGTTTTAACAGCGCCAAAGCATAAATCTATTGCCGATGAGGCTGCTCAGTTTTATTACTATTTTTCTAACTTGAGAATTTTCCTGTTGGGGATAGAACCACCTTGCCTGGTCGTTTATTACTCAGGCTTAAAGCTTTAGTTACAGAGTGAGTCTTTGCATACAGTAATATTAGGATTTCTTAGCTCTGTGGAATAACAGGATGGCTCTCACAGCTTTCTCAATCTCTGTTTTTATAGTACAGGGAAGGAAACCAGTAGTTAAATGAGGAATACTAGTACACACTCAAGACCATGGAGAGTCAGATTCTTGGTAGCAGAAAATAATGCACAAGAAATACACACTCACACATATATACACACATACACATAAACTACAGTAGTCCTGTTGATAAGCAAAGGAAGTAAAATCTTTCAAAACAGACAGAGGCGAACCAAAGGGCAAGAAATTATTAGTTTAGTATATTTCTTCCAAAGGGCACAAAAGAAAGGGAAATTGTGGCCTCTGGAACATGGAACATGAAGAAGGAGTTAAATCTATGTCTATGGATAGTTAATATTTTGGTTTATCTGATTAATTTTTTCTTGATACACTTTTTCTTTCCAATTGCATTCTATTGCTGATAAACCATTTATCTTAGCCCTATGCTTTGTTTACTTTTTTTATTCATTCAGACATAATGGAAACTATATTTCTTAATATTTTGACTAATAAGCATTAATGTGTGTGTGCATCATGCAGTTATTGACATTCTTTAAAATCATATTCTCAGTTTTCTATGGTTCCAAGTTTTGAAGTTATTTCTTAGAAGAAAGAATGTGTTCCTATAGCAACTGTTAGCCTCAGCCACATATATCTTATACAAATAAGTTAGAGAAAAAGTGTAGTTAGCAGTTAATGTTAAAATAAAATAAACAGGTCAGATTTTAAATAATCTCTAAGTGAGTAAGTCTGAGATGAGGCTTTTAAGACTTTTAGTAATTAAATACTTAGTTTTTTGCACTTATTTATAGACATGCAGAAGTTAATCCTATATCACATTAGACAAGCTATGAGAGCATGTTCAATAGATCTCTGTGCGTGGATATTGAGATGGCCTTAGCCTTCAGTAGAGAGGTTGTTTATTGGGGTATATGGTTGATTTTTTTAATCCACCTTTATTCATAACTTATCAACTCTGCGGTTTTAGAACATCTCTTTATTGATTTACCCAGTGTTTCCTAATCTGGAAAGGAAGAGAAATAAACCTCTTCAGGTGCCAAAATCTGTGAGTGTAATTATATGAATACAGCAAAATGATGCCTGGATAATTAACACTGGTATTGAGTCTGCTTTATTAAGTTAATCTTAGTTTTATTAGGAATATGGTATCATTTTTCACCTGGACTTATATAGCACTGAGTAGCTGATTAAATAGAAAGGTTGTTGCTTTTCTCAAACCAGTGCCCTGCTGAGACACTGTAAGCAAAATGATTAGACATAGACCTGTACTGACAATACTTCCTGGGGATCTGGGATCACATGCAGCTATCACTGAACAGTGAAAAGGTCACTTTCGTTACATGCTCTAGTGCCTAGCTAACACTCAAAGTTCAGCTATCAGACATCCAGTTGAAATGTTTATTTTCTCTGTAAAAACAACAAAAAACTTTTTGGAACTAAAAACACCCAATGAGCAAAGTTTAAAAGCAATGCATTTTTAGGACTATTTTTTTTGTTTGTTTTTGTTTTTTCTTTCCTCTCAGGCCATAATTAATTATCTCAAGTAGCTAATTAAACTCTTTAAAGCACAACTAGCATAAAACTAGAGAGGTCACTTATTTTTCTGTGATTATTATGATGAGAGGCATTTCCAGGTTAACAAATTGAATGCCTTGGGGAACTGAGAAGTATGACTCCATGAAAGATGGGAACACAATATGATACGAACAGGTTTATAACTTGGACAAGCAAATCTCTGATCTTGTGTGGAGGGATTCACTGGTGGGTCATTTCCATGCTGCTATCGCCAAGGCAAGCAGATCACTTCAAAATAATGAAAATAAGGAATTTTTCCGAATGAAAAATGGGGCTTTATGATGGACAGCTATGATTTTTACAATTCAGTATAAGAAGAAAAAAAAGAGTTTTATTTTGTTTTGATTTTTTTTGTGTTTGTGTTTGACACATGGTCTCTACATAGCTCTGACTGTCTGAAAGTCTCTATGTAGGCCAAGCAGTCCTGGAAGACACAGAAATCTACCTGCCTCTGTTACCCAACTACTAGGATTAAAGGTATGCACCACTATATCCGGCCTTTGGAAAGACAGATATGAAGCACACTATCTAATTTCGTTGTAAAATAATTCACTATCAAAATTATGGCACAATTTAGAGTTGTGCCTTGAATAGCACAGCACGCGTCTGATGGCCTGATTTAAGTGGAAGAGGAATAAAGAAAGGACAGACACAAACATAAGTAAAGAAAAGCTTCAGTCAGCTGTACTGTGCCCCTCTGATAGAGTTGATCCAGCTATGCAGGAAGCTGGAACCTCAGCTCCTTTATGATACATAAGATAGGGGGATGGGTTAGTTAGACAATCCATGCACTCAGGACTTCAGCTACTCTTTATTCATTCAACCAGGGCTTCCTGGGCACCCCACAGAGTTGCTCTCTCAGGAGTTTTGAAACTCTAAGACTTGGGCCAGAGGCTGAATTGATAGCTCAATGGTTAAGACTGTGTACTGTTCCTATAGAGAATCTCCGTTTAGTACCCACCACTCACATTGGGCAGCTTAAAACCACCTGTAACTCTAGTTGAAATAGATCTTCTGACACCCTCCTCTGCTCTCGGAAGGCATCCTCATTCACATGTATACCCCTACACACACACACACACACACACACACACACACACACACACACACACACTTTTTTTCCATATTCTGTTAATTTTAGCATTCAGAAAAACTTTACATTTCCTCCCCTTCTCCCAGTCCCCTCCCACTCCCCCCTTCCTCCCTCCCGCTGCTTCGTTAAAAGATGGCATGTTGCCCAGCCCTGTGGGAGTCCAAGACCCTCCCCCCTCCATCCCGGTCTAGGAAGGTGTGCATCCAAATTGACTAGGTTCCCAAAAAGATAATAATACATGCAGAGGAGATAGGTCCTAGTGTCATTGTTGATGGCTTCTCAATAAGCCCTCATTGGCAGCCACATTAAGAGAGACCAGTTTGATCATATGTTCCTTCAGTCCCGGTCCAGCTGGGTTTGGTGAGCTCCCATTAGATCAGGCACATTGTCTCAGTGGGTGGTCCAGCCCCTCACTGTCCTCACTTCCTTGCTCATCTTCTCCCACCTTCTGCTCTTCGACTGGACCTTGGGAGCTCAATCCATTGCTCTGATGTGAATGTGGGTCTCTGTCTCTATCTCCATCCATCAGACAAAATTTGTATGGTGGTGATCAAAATATTCATTAGTGTGACTATGGGACAATGCTAGTTCGGGCACCCTCTCCTCTGCTGCCCAAGTACCTAGCTGGGGACATCTGTGTAGACACCTGGGATCTCCTCTAGAGCCAAGTATCTCCAGTCCTAAAATGACTCCAATAATGTAGATATCTTATTCCCTTTTCCAATATCCACCTTTCCTCCATATCCACCCTCCCAATCCCCCAAGCTCTCCCCACTCCTTCCCTTCTCCATTCTCCTTCCCCCTCTCCCCTTCCCCGACCCCCCTACCCTCATGTCAATTCCCACCCCCATATTCCCAACTTTTGCCTGGCAATCTTGTTTGCTTCCAATTTCCAAGAGGATCTATATATGATTTCTTTGGGTTCACCTTACTATTTGGCTTCTCTGGGCTTGTGAGTTATAAGCTTAGTGTCCTTTGTTTTATGACTAGGGTCCACTAATGAGTGAATACATACCATAATCGTCTTTTTGGGTTTGGGTTACCTCACTCAGGATAGCGTTTTCTATTTACATCCATTTGCATGCAAAATTCAAGATGTCATTGTTTTTTACCGCTGAGTAGTACTCTAATGTGTATATATTCCATACTTTCTTGATCCATTCTTCCATTGAGGGGCACCTAGGTTGTTCCCAGGTTCTGGCTATTATAAATAATACTGCTATGAACATAGTTGCACAAATGCTTTTGTAGTATGATTGGGCATCTCTTGTGTATATTCCCAAGAGTTGTATTGCTGGATCCTGAGGTAGGTTGATTCCCAATTTCCTGAGAAACCTCCACACTGATTTCCAGAGTGGTTGCACAAGTTTGCATTCCCACCAGCAATTTTGGATGAGTGTTCCCGTTACACCACATCCTCTCCAGTATAGGCTATCATTGGTGTTTTTTATTTTAGCCATTCTGACAGGTGTAAGATGGTATCTCAAAGTTGTTTTGATTTGCATTTCCCTGATCGCTAAGGAAGTTGAGCATGACCTTAAGTATCTTTTGGCCATTCGAACTTCTTCTGTTGAGAACTCTCAGTTCAGATCATTACCCCATTTTTTAATTGGGTAATTTAGCATTTTAATGTCTAGTTTCTTGAGTTCTTTGTATATTTTGGAGATCAGACCTTTGTCTGATGTGGGGTTAGTGAAGATCTTCTCCCATTCAGTAGGATACCTTTTTGTCTTAATGACAGTGTCCTTTGCTTTACAAAAGCTTCTCAGTTTCAGGAGGACCCATTTATACATTATTCCTCTTATTATCTGTGCCACTGAGGTTTTACATAGGAAGTGGTCTCCTGTGCCCATGTATTGCAGGCTACTTCCCACTTTCTCTTCTATCAGGTTAAGTGTGGTCCGATTAATATTGAGGTCTTTAATCCATTTGGATTTGAGTTTTGTGCATGGAGATAGATAAGGATCTATTTTCATTCTCTTACAGGTTGACATCCAGTTATGCCAACACTGTTTGTTAAAGATACTTTCATTCTTCCATTTAATACTTTTAGCCTCTTTGTCAAATATGAGGTGTTCATAGGTTTGTGGATTAATGTCTGGGTCTTTGATTCGATTCCATTGGTCAATGTCTCTGTTTTTATGCCAATACCAAGCTGTTTTCAATACAGTAGCTCTATTATAGAGTTTGAAGTAGGGATGGTAATGTCCTGAAGTTCCTTTATTGTATAGGATTGTTTTGGCTATCCTGGGCTTTTTGTTTTTCCATATAAAGTCAGTTATTGTTCTCTCAAGGTCTGTGAAGAATTTTGTTGGGATTTTGATGGGGAATGCATTGAATCTGTAGATTGCCTTTGGTAGAATTGCCATTTTTACTATATTGATACTACCAATCCAGGAGCATGGGAGATCCTTCCATTTTCTGGTATCCTCTTCAATTTCTTTCTTCAAGGTCTTAAAGTTCTTGTCAAATAGATCTTTTACTTCCTTGGTTAGTGTTACCCCAAGATACTTTATGCTATTTGTGGCTATTGTGAAAGGTGATGTTTCTCTGAATTCCCTCTCTGTTTCTTTCCTTTGTGTATAGGAGGGCTACTGATTTTTTTTTT
>PVIU01006985.1:32036-96172 GCA_004026605.1 Ondatra zibethicus | reverse complement strand
AACAAGAGTAGAAACATATATACAGTGTAACAACAAGAGTAGAAACATATATACAGTGTAACAACAAGAGTAGAAACATATATACAGTGTAACAACAAGAGTAGAAACATATATACAGTGTAACAACAAGAGTAGAAACATATATACAGTGTAACAAAAATAACTTTAAATTTGTATCTATATACCAAAATCCATGCCAACTCAAAATATCTGAGATTAATAGTTGTCTATTTATACTATATTCTTATTTCCCTTAAATGATGACAAACACCCATAACCCACCAAACAACCAACAACCACTCACCCCATCTCCTGTGAATGTGGGCATCCATTTCTCCAAACTGCTTCCTATTGTCTGTGAGCAAAGGCATCGGTAGGCAGAGATTTCTTGTTCCCCCAGCCACTCCCAAATAAACATACTGAGGCTTATATTAATTATCAATTCTCAGCCAATAGCTCAGGCATGGTAGTAGCTAATTTGTAAATATAAATTAACCCATATTTCTTATCTACTCTTTGCCATGTGACTGGTACCTTTTCTCAGTATGGCATGCCCATCTTGCTTCTGAGTGTGCTGGCAACTTTAGACTCTGCCCGTCTTTCTCCCAGCAGTCTCACTTTGTCTCCCCTGCCTGACCTTTTCCTATTTGGTAGTTGGCCAGTCACAGTGACATATATTCACAAAGTCATCCCTTAGGGATCCCTGAAAAAACTGAGATACTTGCCAAGTCTTGTTGATATATTATCACCTGCCAAGAATCAGGAGGTCTTGCCTGATCAAATCTGATCCATATTAACCTTGAATGAATCCACAGAGTCTCATTTCCTGTGGAAATGAAAGCAAAACCTCTTCTCTAAAAGCATGCATTTATTTTTGAGTTCCATTCTAAAGTAAAGACATTCTTAAAATTTCTAGACTGTTTCATTTTATTAGTCCCTCTTTGAATCTGATGTCTCTTAGCAGCTGTCTTGCTTACCAGTAATTAAAAATTCATAATCCACACAATGTTGTTTTAGGATGCAGGCAGCGTGTGTACTTTTCATTGTTACATTATTTTTTTCTTTTATATTACTTTTCTTCTCTCTTTAAAGTTTTATTATTTTTAAACTAGTTCTTTCTTTCTATGATTGTCTATACCATTTTCCCCTTTCTTTCTTTCCTAAGCCTGTGCACCCTGTGAAACACTCTATACCTGTTTAGAGGTTTAACATCTGGACTTCTTTTATTACCTATCATTTAGCTTTTTCTTTGCCATGTAAGGAAACTTTAAACTGCTAAGTTATGGGTCCTCCTCTTGGCTTAGTATTTTGTTTCTATTAAGCATGGGAAAGGCTGCTTAAGTGCTCTGCTGTAAGGCAGAACTTCTTAAAGGAGCTATATCTCTTTTTTCAACTTTCTCAGGGTCAAGGATATTGGAGCCTTACATTAGTATGCCAAAATGTAGTCTTTTTCTTTCTTTCTTTTTTTTAATTCTTTGGGTCTTTGCTCTTTGGGGGGCCCACCAGCCAGCTCCCAAACAAATACACAGAGACTTATTCTTTCTTATGAATTTCCAGCCTTAGCTTGGCTTATTTCTAGCCAGCTTTTATAATTTTATAAATTTAAATTAGCCTGTCTATCTTTTGCCTCTGAATTTTTATCTTTCTCTATTCTATATTCCCTTCTTTATTCTTACTCCATGATTTGCTGTGTAGCTGGGTGTCTGGCCCCTGCTGTCCTCTTCTACTTCTCCTTTTCTCCATCCTCATCTTTCCTTCCCAGATTTCTACTCCTATTTGTTCTTTCTGCCTGCCAGCCCCACCTATCCATTCTCCTGCCGAGATATTTGTCGTTCAGCTATTTATTAGACAAATCAGATATTTTAGACAGGAAAAATAATACAGCTTCACAGAGTTAAACAAATGTAACATAAAAGAATGCAGCACATCTTTGCAACATTAAACAAATATTCCACAGCATAAATGAATGTAATACATCTTAAAATAATATTGCACAACAGTTCAGGGCTTGTTGTAGTAGAAGAGCTTGATTCTGGTGGTGACATACTGCCTTGACTATTGCTGCTTGTATTCTTATGTTTGTCTCTTATGGTGTGGGATAATAAAAGGTCTGGGTACCAATGTTTTAATTTGTCTTTGTTGAATGGCTATTTTTTCCTCTTGGTTTCTGTTTCCTTTCTGGTTTTCTGGTCAGCGTGGCCTGGACTTCTCCCATTCTCTTTGGTCTCTGGTAGAACAGGACATCTCTGCCCCATTTGAAGGTTGGGGTAAGGCAACTAGGAGGACACAGGACTGGTGATTGGGTAGAGGAATGGTGAGATAGCGAGAGAGTGGGGATTTTGGAGGTCAGGCAGCCTACCTGGACTTCTACCAGTCTGCTTGGTCTCTGGTAATGCGGGGAGTCTGTGCTCTGTTGGCTCAGGACTTGGGGAAGGGTGTAGGGGTATTGAGAGAATGAGAGAGTATTGAAGTTTGTGGAGAGGGTAGCGTACCTGGACTTAAGCCTAGTCTTATTGCATCTTGTTATGTTGTATTTGGTTGATATCAATGGAGGCCTGCTCTTTTCTGGAAGGAAATGGAGAAGCAGTAGATCTGGGTTAGAGGAGAGGTTGGAGGGGAGCGGGAGGAGGGAGAGGAGGAGAAGCTGTGGTTGAGATGTATTATATGAAGGAAGAATTAAGAAAAAAGGAATGATATCAGGTAAAAGAGATGTAATGATTATAATCTTGATTTTCTATGGAAGAAAGATAGAAAATGAAAGGCCAGTTTTGTATTGTTAGGCCTGGCCAAATAAGTAATCCCTACCGCACATAGGTGAGGAAGAGTAGGTTGTTGGATTGTTGTGGATAAAAGAAGGCAAAAAAGTGTATTTTGAGATGAAAAGTTGGATTATCCCGCAGTTGGAAAATTGTGACTGAAATGCCTTACTAGAGAAACCAGGTGGAGTCATTTATTCTTATCACATCATTTCTGCCTGTGATACTTTTGGTTGGTCTTTCCTCAGGATCACGTGCCATATGATAGCACATCGTTCTAGCTCCTTTAGTAAAGCAGAATTATTATATAGTCTAGTATCTCATGTGCGAAGAGAACATGCAAAATCAAGCCAGGGTTTTCTGTTTTTACCTATTGGTTATCATTAACAATGCAATTGCATTTCTGTCTCTAAGTATTTTTATCTTCTAAAGTAAGACAGTGTTTTCAAATTCAAATATCGCCACAGGTGTGTGTTTACAATGATGAATATTAGAGATGCTGAAAAAAAAAAGCAAGGACAACCTGCTCTTAATTACAATCTGCAGTGTGTTTAACAAAGATGATCTGATTATCATCTGAATGTCTTCTCTATAAAGCCTCAATTAAGCAATGTGGATAAATGTGCTGGTAAATTGCTTTAATCAAAGCCTTCTGCATATTCTAGCAAACCTCACTGTATTATGACCTGCAGTTTTTACTGTGAAGATTTTGATTGAAAGCTTTAAGTTTTTTTTTCTTCTTCTTTTTTCTTTCCGTTTATTTATTTATTTTTGAGACAGGGTTTCTTTGTAACTTTGGAGCCTGTCCTGGAACTATCTCTTGTAGGTGAGGCTGTCCCCGAACTCACAGAGATCCACCTGCCCCTGCCTCCTGAGTGCTAGGATTAAAGGCGTGCACTGCTTGAAGTCTTCTTAAGTCACTTCACAAGTATGACAAACATTTTGTCAAAGAATTTCTTAGTGACTTTTATAATTATGTATTTGAGATACTTAAGATGAAATTGTTAGCTAAAACCTTAGACTATTTTAATATAAACTCTTAGCCATGAAATAATAACTACAATGAATTACACATTAACCCAAAGCATAATAAACTCACTTTTAGTGTAAATCAAAGTGAATTGCTTTTAAAGATAAAGTATGTTATGAATAATAACTCTCACTAGAAACAGAAGTATAAGGACATGTATCTTCTAACTGGAAAAAAAAGTAGTTTTTCAATTGCCTAGTACATTATCTCATGCATTGCATGAGTGTTGCTGTGTGGTCTCGATATTAAACATGTATACTGCAGCAGGCTCTTTCCCTAGCGACAGTTAACAGTTAGTCATTGTTCTAATGCTGTGAAGTGACAACAGGATCACAGCAGTTCTTTAAAGGAAAACATTTAATTGGGACTGGCTTACATTTTCAGCTGTTTAGTTCATTATGGTCAGCGCAGGAAGCATGGCCACACATAGGCAGACATGGTGCTGGAGAGGGAGCAGAAGTTCTATATCTGGACCAGCAGGCAGTGGGAAGAAGGGAGAGACACTGGGCCTGGCCTGAGCATTTGGAACCCCTAAATCCACCCCATACACACCGCCTAATCCCTTTCAAGTAATACAAGTCCTCAATGAGCAAGCACTCAAATATACGAGTCTATAGGGACATTTTTATTCAAAACACCAGAAGTCCTAAGCAAGTACTCTGGAACCCACACTCTACCTTTCAGACTCCACATCTCTCATCTATTCCCCGCCCCAGTCTTTCTTCCAGTTTCCTGTCTAGATTTTTCAGTTCGCATCTAAAGATCTCTTTTTAATAGTCCTTCAGATACATTCAGCTTTACTTTTTAGTTATCTTCTCTACTCGTATTCAAAATATGGCAACCATCGTGAGAAGGAAGTTAGTATCTGTCTTAATTAGAGTTTCCATTGTTGGGATATAAGAGCATGGCCAGAAGCAACTTGGGGAGGAAAGGGTTCATTTCATCTTAAAGCTTGCTGTCCATCATCCAGTAAAGTCAGGGCAGGAACTAAAAAGAAGCAGAGGTCATAGAGGAATATTGCTTGCTGGTTTGCTCTCATTACTTGTTCAGTCTGCCTTTTTTTTTGACATTTTTACAATATTTATTAAGATAACAAATTTATAAATTTAAAGACTCAGAGGCACATAGTTTAAAAGGCCAATACCATGGGAATAATGAAGTCAACACAGAAGAGTAAGAAGATATGAATAATTACAACCAATACAAGATTTTTAAAAGCCATATTCCCCCAATACTGATGAGACTGGACAGTTTGCTGTTGTAAATAGGATTTTCTAGGCTTGGTAGGTGGAAAGAATTATTCTTCTTTGAAGGAAATAACTTTTTATCATGGTAATTTTGAAGGATGATTTCTCAGTTTGCCTTCTTATAGTACCCAGAACCACCTGCCCAGGGCTAGCATGACCCACAATGGGCTGGCCACTCCCACATCAATCATTATTTAAGAAAACACATTATATGTTTGTCTACAGGCTGGTCTTATGAAGGCGTTTTCTCAATTGAGAGTCCCTCTTCTCAAATGACTCTAGTTTGTGTCAAGTTGACATAGAACTAGTAAGCACAGAATCTGTTTGGCCCTTGCTATAGTGTGGATCCTAAGAACCACTAATCTGCAGGTGAATTGACTGTCTGCCTTTCAAGTTCAGTCCTTTTTCCACTTGAGGCTTTTTTTCAAATGCTCCATGGTAGGCTCCAGCTGTGGTTTTAGCTTCCCCGGTTTTTATTCCTCTATTCTAATTTATGTGACCTTGAAAAGCTCTGTTAATTCCACTTTCCCTTAGACCAATCCTTGACAAACACATTCTTTAAACCTTGCTGAGATCTAGTAAATGCCTACAGGGAAGGAAACAACCTGAATTCCTGGCTGGCTCAGAAGTGCTCTTCCTCTTGCTGAGTTTGGTGCATGAAATCCCCTTGTTTTTGCAGCTCTCCCATAATCTTAAACTAGGATTAAAATGTTACCAAGTTGATACATCAGTAACAGTTTTGAGATAAAAAGCAATTTATAAATAAATAGTCTCTGTCAGTATTATTCAAAGGTTAAATTTGCCAGAACAATCCGGTCTTAGTTGCAAAGACAGAGCCGCACACACAGGTAAAGGGAATATTGACGGTCTCACAAGTACAGAGGCACTCATTACCTTCACCTAATTAGGTAGGTGCATTTTAAAAGTTGGAATCTCATAGGCCATCCCGTAGTGCTGTATTTCAAGAGAAAGCAATAAATAGCCTAAGTGACAAATGTCAAGAATAAAAAGCTTCCTTTCTTTCCATCTGGCCGCCGCCATCAGATGTGCGGAAATGGCTGATGCAAGCACATTCAGGAGCTATGGAGAAAGAAAGCGTCCTATGGGGTGCGCTTCCCCCCAAGCATTCCTGATGGCAGTAACACTAGGTCTCTGGGCTCAGCAGGGCTCTCTGCAGTATCCAGCCTGAAAACGAGGAATAAGAGGTCGAGCGGTCATGTAACAAGGATTGCGATGATCCCAGTGGCCAGTTTCTCGGGGTGCAGCCTGTGGCAAGTCTGTCCGTCATGGTGTTAACCAGCTGAATTTGCCCAAAGCCATTTCAGCCCGTTTCAGAGAAGAGAGACTGACAAGTCTGTGGGATTCTGAGGGTATTGAATTCTTACTGGGTTGAGGAGGACTCCACATGTATATTTTTTGAGGTTATCCTCACAAATCCATTCTATAAAGCTCCCGGAAGAAATCCTGGATCTCAGGAGCAGTCTACAGCACAGGTAGATATAGATTACTCAAGTCCAGTTTCTGATTTGTTACAGCATGAGAGCCAGCTCGTGGGTGAGATGCTCTGTTGAGTCTTTAGCTGGGTTGAGGGCACTAACAGTGAGTCAGTGCTGGTGATCACAGTTTTGGATGATCAGAACCCATGTACATTTCCACATGGCTGGGCCCAGAGCATACAGGAAATTTTGTCTGTCAAAGTCACAGCAAACACTGGAATTTGAAAATTCTGATTTTGGATAACATCAGGAACAGACACCTGGGGTTGTAAAGTGAACAAATTTGAGTAATTTCCCATGGATTTTGAACTAGAAAGTACTGAATGCGATCACCAAGTTTATGAAATGGTTTGTACAGAGTGCCAGCAGGTTGACTCCCTTACCTGTAAGGTGACTGGAGCTAGTGAGTTTGTTTACTTCCTGGGATTGAATTGTTTGTCCTCTTTGTTTGCAGATTAACATACTAGAGGGTTTTCCTTTCAAAGTCCAGCCAGCATCTCTTTTCTGATGTGGGGGTCTTATTGAGGGCTTCATCAGGGCCATCCTGATGAAGATGTTGACTGTGATGGTAGTGGTCACAGTAAACCCCAGCATGCCACCCTAAGAAGCCTACAAACATTAACTGTACCAGTGCTTGGTGGGGTCCTTGACTTTTGGAGGAGGAGGTCAGGAACATGACATTCATTTTTATATCAGACCTCTCGAATCTCTTGTTTGCACTCTCATTTCTGCTTTTGTCTGTTGTCCCTGGGAAGAATACTGCCGGCCTCCTCACTAGCATGAAATGTTAATATTCTCTGCTTCTTTGAAAGGGTAGTGTTTAAGCCTATGACCTAGATTTGCGCCCTAGTTTTAAAAGAAAATGAGATCAGGAAAATGAGAATCAGATATTTTTAGCTTTTTGTGTTGGAAAGGAAATTCAGCTGATACATGACCAGGGTTCAAATAGTAGGCTTGGTGGTGGGTTTTCAATTTCAACTTGGTACAATCTGGAATCACATGGAAAGACAGTCCCAATAAGGAATTGTCTGAACTGGGATTGCCTGTTGCATCTGTGAGGGAATTTCTTAGTTGGGTCAATTGAAGCAGAAAGACCCAACCTTAATGTTGGTGGCACCATGTCCTGGGCTGGACCCTGGACTAAGGGAAAAGGAGAGAGTGGGCTCCACTCGGGCAACCATGCATGCACCTGGTCTGTCTCTCTGCCGTACTGTGGATGCGTCTAGTTGCATCAAGTTAACTCAGTGACCTCCCAGCAGTGCTGGCTGTTACCTGGGACTGTAAGCTGAATATAAACCCAACATGGGATTCTTTTCCTGAAATGGTGTGCAATCCATTCAGGGCATGAAATACTGGAATAACTACATTCTTGCTACTAGACAGAGTTCCAAATAGTCATAATAAGCATCGTTTTGGGACAGTTACTTAACAATATCTTGTTCAGGTAAGATGCAGATTAAAGATAAATAAGATAAGTCGGGTTAATAAGCAAGCAGTGAGTACGTTTTCTGGTAAGCATAACTAGTTTTTCTTTTTCCTCTGTAGAAAAAACACCAACAACTTCTCTAGTAGTAACCTAAACTCTATTTGGTTAGCCTGATGTTTGAACTTACACTGAATTAGGTTTTTCTAGAATGGTTAAGGTACATTAGTGTTCCTCTACGGTCAAGTCCTAGTGTTTTACTTTTGCAGACCTGTTTTGTCCTTGCACTATCTCTATTATTTATACAATTTTTTTTCATTTTATTAAACAGCCAGAGGGTCACAAGTTGAGTGGTTAGCTTAAGGCCACAAAACAAACAAGCATCAGATAGTTGAAACCCACACTCAACCAAAATACTCCCATGTATCTCAGTAAATCATTAAAACTTATACATTTTAGTGTTTTATCATTTTTATGTGTATGGGTATTTACATTCATGTATGTCTGTACATCATGTACATGCCTGCTGTCCGGTAAGGGCAGACGAGGTGTCAGATCCTCTGGAACTAGAGTTGCAGATGTTTGTGAGCCACCTTTTGGGTGCTGAGATTCGAACTTGGGCCCTCTGAAAGCTCTTCTATTGCTTTTAATCACTGTGCCATCTTTCCAGCCCCCAAATGTTTTAGTTTTTAATGCATATGGTAGGTGAATTGATTTAAAAAATAATATAGCATACAAAATAATTTGTGCAGAATTTTAAAAAAGTTTTCATTGAGATAATTAGGTAATACTTTAAGGCATTAATTATGCACCTAGTACATGGCACTTGTATTTTAGTTTAGAATTATTGTTATAATTAATATGTGGTTCATATTGATTAAAATGCAAATGTAGCTGCATATCATATAAAGAACAGTAAATGATGAAAGCAGAAGCTTTCCAACTTAATTGGAACCTATTAAAAATGAAAGAAGCAGCCTCATTTTGCAGAACAAGTCAAGTATGCTGGTTCAGAATAGTAAGGCAGGGATAGCTTTGCTGTCTATGAAAACACATCATCATTGTTCTGAGTCCTGTATGGAATTCAGTGTTCATCATTAAAGTTGAATATGGGCATCTGATCAATGTCATGAGGTCTACTCTTTAAAGTATTCTGAACTTAAATTTCATGATTCTGTTTTCCTTCCTTTTGGATAATGAGTTTTAAGTGTATTATAAATATGATTCTGTGGAGTCTACTTTACAATTTCTGTTTGTAATTAAAGATATTTTCATATATTCCTAAGCAGTGCTTTTGCTAGGAGTGAACACTTATCTCGCATGTAGCTGGATGTCTTTCACATAAAGTATACTTACACTTATCTCTCACATTTTTATTCTAGATGATTCCAGCTCCAGGCAGCTATGATGTTCAGAAATCGTATGATATGTCCCAAGTTAAGCACAACTACATGCCACCTCGTAGTTCGGTGGCTGAAAAAAAGCATTCCTCATTCTTGAGTGCAACTCCTCGGTGCCTGGGGAAAATCACTGATGGGCCAGGTAAGGATGACTGTTGTTTGAGGCTGTGGGGACGTCACAGTTTCATACTGAATAGATGATCACAGACACTTCATGGTGGTAGTAATTAAAGTACACAGACTTCCCCTCCAAAGGAAAACAGGGTATAGTGAAAAATGTGAGACTTTTTATTTTCAAATGTAAAATTTGTCTAAGGTTTTATATCCTCTTATTATTCCGAAGACATTTTATCAGTTTTAGTTAAGATAATAAATTCATCTTGCATTCTGTTTTGTGAAAAACACAGAACTCTTAGCACATGAAAAGTTATTAAAGGAGAAGACACTTTCCTCCAATTTGGAAATCAGTATAATACAAGAAATACATGCCAGTTCATAAACTTATTGGGTACTTTTGAATGTCAAGAATGCAGTCTCAGTGGTTAGCTTTGTCAACTTATTGAAATTGTGAAATGCCCAAGGCATTGGTGAAGCACACCTGTAGGTGTTTCTGTGTGTGTTCTCAGACAGGATTACCCGAGGCAGGAAGGCCTGCCATGATGAGGATGGTGGCCTCTGAGGGGCTGAGGCGTTGGGATGGATGAAGATGAAAAAGGAGAATGTCAGCTGAATACTGGCCTTTTCTTTTCTGTTTCCTGGTCCAGGGAGATGAGAGCAAGTGTTCTCATGTGTTGTGGACAGGGACCATGCCTTCTCTATCATCATGGGTTGTGTTGCCCAAAACATGAACCCAAGTAACCCTTTTCCCCTTAAATTGTATATTGTCAGGTTTAGGTCACAGTAGTGAGAGAAGTGACTAGTCCAGCAGCAAATATACAGAGAAATATATATTTGAAAGTTGAGAGTTATAAAGATGATTTTGCATGACCTCACTGCAGGCAGGGTCTGTGCTGATGTCTGATGCTTCTGCTACCATCAAAGTCCATGCACCCACCCAAGATCAAGGGCCAATTGAGTGTCTCAGTCTCACACTGCTGCTGGGGGCAGTGGTGATATCCAGACCCAGCTGCTACTAAAGACCATGTTGGGATTCATGGTTCTACCACAGCTGGGGCCTGACCTGAAGTCTGAGTCCTTCACTGCCACTAATGGTCCCATAGAGGCTCAGTGTTGAGGACACAACCTGAGTCCTTGGTGGTGTCAGGTGACCACACAACTGCTGGAATCATTCCCAGCTGAGTGACCGTTTCCTCCACCCAGAGCCAGGATGTCCTCTGGGCCTCAACCGCTACCAAGGACTATGTCAAGGACTACCAAGATGCAGCTGGTGTCTGTGTTGATGTCTGTGGCCAGTGGCACCTCAGGAGGCCTTAGGAATCATACGAGATGGCAGAGGGCTATTCCCACTATTTACTGCCCTGGAAAAGCTGGCCTTACCTCTGCTGCCCACTACGGCAAGAGAGCTGACCCCTGCACTCAGGAGAGAGAGCCCCCACGACTCACTACAGGCGTGGATGAACCTATCCTTAGGATAATCATGTAGGAGAGCTGAGGCAGCTGGCCACAGGGACTCCATCTGACCTGACTGGCTGGCTAACAGCCATGCCCACAACTGGGCCTTGGGTTGACCCACCCTAGCATCTACCCCATTTAGGCCCTTCTGGAGCTAGTGAGGGGACTGGTTCTGCAGAACAAAATCCGGAAGACACAGGATGTCCCAGGAGAACTCCGGTGAGGGAGGTGTGCCAAAAATCAGAGGCCTTGACTCATTGCGATGGACAGTTGTCAGTCAAGCTGATTGACCAAAGGGTCCATATGACATACTGAAGCCTCCAGTGCCATTAGGACAAATGAAGAGGCAGTGGAGGGGATTTTTGCTGCTTCGGGTGTGGTCTTTTGTTCTGTTTGGGTTTAATGGGTTTCTTTGTTTTTTCTTTTTCTTTTTGTTCTTGATTTTATTTGCTTGCTTACTTTGTTTTGTTTTCTTTCGTGGGGGGATGCAAAAGGGGTGAGGGGAAAATATGAGGGACTGGGAGGTGGACAGAACTGGGGTGCATGATGTGAGACCTCCAAAAATTCAATAAAGAAGTTAAAAAGATGAAGGAATGCATTAGCCTCAGATAGTCTTGAAGGACTGTATTAGCAACAAGTGTTCATAATAAAGATATCAACTTCCTGACATAAAAAATGATTTTGATTCTAAAATTTGGGATGGGAATATTTTTAGTATTGCTGGTCTAAAAGTAAAGTGCTAACTAAGATGAGGGTAAGTCAGTTAGCATGTGCCCTACACCGCGGACCCAGATAGACAGCCGTAGTCTTCTGTGGCAAATGTGCTGTCACTGAGTAAAGCAACTCACACTGAACCTTTGGAGAATATGAAGGCAAACAGCACAGCAGGATTAACAAACTTTTCCTTTTTTAGAATTTTCAATGAATACTAGAGACTGTATTCTGTTGCAGAGTAGCAGAGCGCCTGAGATCCACTTTAACTCTTTCTTTCTTCTTTCCCTCCTTCTCTCCTTTTTCTCCTATCTTTCTTCCTTCTTCCCTCCCTCCTTCCCTCCCTTCGTCCCTCCCTTACTTCTTTCTTTCTTTCTGAGCTACTGTACTACTGTTACATTGTCAAGCTTCAGCTTTGCTCTAAGTCAAAATTAAAAATCTAGCTGGTAGTGGTGATGCTTCATAACTGATTAGTCCGAAAAAGTTCTTTATTTCTTTTGATGTATTTATCATTATTGATATATATCCTGCACAGAAGGGGTTTCCTCCCAGACCCTAGGTTAGGCACAAACCACACCAAAAACACCTGTTTTCACAGAGAGATCTTTTGTTAATCAGGGAAAAAAGGTTAAAGTGGCTACTTTCTGATTCAGGCAGAAAACAACAGCACAGGTGTAATTTTTAAGAGGATGGAAAGGAGAGGTCTGTGTTAGAATGGGCTAAGAGGTGGCCATAAAGGAGATAGAGGATAAGGGAGAAGGGGAAAGGGACAAGGAAAAGGGGGCAGGGGTATTTGTCCCAGGGGGACAGAAGGAGACAGACATGACACATAAGCAAATAGCTATTTATAAAGGCAAAAGGGGAAACCTCGTGCTAGGATGAGGTGTTTAATCTGATTTGGACATGTTTATTAGGTGAACCAGAGGGGCTTTGGTAGTCAGTCTCAGGAGAAGGAATTGGTCAAATAATGGAACAGATCTCTGTGGCTAGCTTTAGGAATATAGTCTGATGGTTTTTAGCAAGGCAGAGGGACTGGGGAGTAGGCAAGGCGTGCCAGAGCATGCTTGGTATGATGGAGCTGGCCCGAGTCCCTTCAGTCCCCATCTATGTATTTTCTGATGTAACTACCTCATCTCCATTTGCAGTTCTGAATAGTTCCAACTTTTGCCAGAGACAAACAAATATATTTGATAATTTTTAAGAATAATAACTTTACAATAAAGCGTAATGATAAGAGTTCTGTTTGTTTCACGTCCCATGTCAGTGCTTGTTTTATGAATGAATGGTGTCCTTTCATATCACACACCTGTTAGAAATAAAGTAGTGACAATTGTTTATTCTGCTTGCTATTTAGTCATTGGTAAGTACGTTTTGTTTTACTTACTTAGTTAAAAAACTATTCTTATTTTATGTACATGTGTACATAAAATACATGCATGTATATATGTGCACCTGGTGTGTGCCTGGTACCTGTAGAGGCAGAGAAGGGCATTGGATCCCTAGAGTTGAAATTACAGGCAGTTGTGGACTGATAGTTGTTGGTGCTTGGAACTGAACCCAGGTCCTCTACAAGAGCAAAAAATGGCTTTAACTGCTGAGCCAGCTCCCCAGCTCCTTGTTTTACTTTAATACCTCTGAAATGGACTTTTTTCATATAAATATAAAATTCATTATATATCAAAAATTTTATGGTACTATGTTATAAATAGAAATGAAACTGTAGGACTATTTAATAGTACGAGATGCATATTTGATATGATTATTTTGAGGGCTGTGCTTTATAGAATGAAAGAATATATATTATTATCTTTTTTACTTTCAAATAAAATTGAAAATTAAAGCCAAATACTTGGCTTTTTATATTTGTAGATAAAGATTTAAGAACAGAAGTTGGTAAATATATGAACAATCTTATAAGATTCACAGATTTATAAAGTATTTATCTACTGACTCGGCATTTTATTGCCGTGTTTTTATTTTAAATGGCTTTAAGACTTTAACAGGTATGGAAGGATTTTGTCTTAATTACAAAGGAAGCCTTTCCTTTGACTGCATATATTTAAGAAAGATAAAACTCATTTTCATTAGTTTAAATTAAACAGGGAGAGAGTATATTTGCAATCAGTATGCTGTATTCCATTAAATGTTGTGTAACCAATAAAAACACATTAGAATCATTTAATGAAGAAATTATTAAATGAGGTGTATCACATTATAAAGCAATCTCCTTTTATTACCCCAAGTTTTAATTCATGGGTATGTAAATGATTTTGTGATTGATCCAACTCAGGTAATGTGAAATTGCTAAGTGGAAAAGTACTTAAATATTACTTTACCTCTTATATTGACCTGCTTTGGAACATTTAGTAGGGAGAATGCCTAGCAATTTTAAAGAGAAAGTGGGTGGTGAAACATTGTTGAGAGTAGGAAGTTGGAGATTCTCCTGCTTAGAGGTGGATGTACAATAAACTAGCAGTGCTCTTCAAGGACAAGTTGGAAGAAGAGTTCACATATATTTGTCTGACCCCAGGTGCTGTTTCTTAGGCCATCCTAGTGGAGTTGTCAATGACCAGCACTTTTAGCATTAGTGATGACAGTTATCAAATTGAAGTCTAATGTCCTAAATGAAAAGAGAGGTTCAGTTGGCTTGAGTATCAACTTTAATGGAGTTCCATTTAAAAAAATGTAGAAATGCTTTATATTTTATAAAATTTGGAAATCTTGGCAAAAAGATAAAATTAATTTTTCATTCATTCATTTCATTCTGTTCTGAGAGCTTGCTATGTTTAAACTGTGCTCAAGGCCTCGTGACACAGAAGCAAATAAAGACAAATGTCCTTGCTCCTCAGCACTTAGCTTCAGGTATAATATATATATATATATATATATATATATATATATATATATAATATATATATATATCAGCTAAGTGAATGAACCAACTGGGGAAGTGAATGAGAGACAGAAGAAATGATGCAGGCAGAGAGACATCACATCTGCCGGGAGAGGTCGGAGGCCCACAGGTGCAGGGTTCAGAGTGAGATGTGAGTCCTTTAAATAATGATATGGAAGGAAGTCACAGCGCGAAAGCAACTTTTGAGTAGCTCCACAAGGCTCACTTTTGAAAAAGTTTGTTTTTCTTTTTCTTCATCAATTTAAAAATAGTTTCTCAGGTCAGCAAGATAGCTCAACAGGTAAAAGCATTTGCCCAATAAGACTGTGAACTCAATTCTGTCTCCAGATCCCAGCTAAAGGTGGAAGGATAGAACCAATTCCACAAGTTGTCTTCTGATCTTCACACATGATCCCACACTCCAGACAAACATGCACAAAAATTAAATTAAGAGTTATTTTTTCTTAAAGTCTTGAGGAAAAATTAAATACCTTAATTTTAAAATAATTTTAAAATAAACAAAAAAATCCATCTATAGATTTTTTTTCTTAGATAGGGTTTTGCTGTGTAGCCTAGACGCCTTAAAAGTCACACACTCAACACCCTTCCTGGTTAAGCCCCCAGAGTGTCTGAGAAAGCGCATATGCACCGTTATTCCTTTGTTTTGGTTTTATTTCTTTTTGTCATGACATGCAGCCCAGCCAGAGCTGCCTCAGACTGGAGATGCTCATGGCTCTGTCTCCTCAGAGCTGCAATTGTCAGCATGTATCATGGTACTCAGGATATTTACATTTTAAAAAATATTATTACATTTTATTCATTGTTATCGTCAGTGTGTGTGTGTGTGCATGTGCGTGCATGTGTGTGCACGAGTGTGAGCTCTCACATACTCTTTCCACAGTGTGCAGCTTGCTAGAATCAGTCTCTTTCTTCTCTTTGTGTTCTGGGATTGAATTTAGTTTGTCAGGCTTGTGGTCCTTCCCGCTGAGCCGTCCTTTTCCATTCTTTGTCTCATCCGTTCACACCTATTTACTGTATTTTACCTCCTTCCTAGACCCTTACTCTATACCTAACCTCTTTGGTTATATAGATTGTAGCTTTCTTATCGACAACTAAACATACTACTCCATTGTGTGGATGTAACAGATTTTTCAATTTCAGTTTTCCATTAGTTTGGCTTTTTTTCTATTAATTGTATTTCTGCTTTCATGTCTTAAACTATTTTCTTCATTTCATTTTATTGTTTGTGTTCTCATAGATTTCTTTAATAAATTTATACATACCCTCTCTTAAGACCTTGAACATATCCATCATAGCAAATATGAAGTCCTTGTCTTATCTTTCAGTTATATTTCACTTTTCAGGGCCTACTGTAGTAAGATTGCTGGGCTTTAGAGGAGCTATATTGTCCAGCTGTTTTTTTTTTTATTGTGTTTTTATGCTGGTGTCTAGGATTCTGGGTATGTGATGGATGTAATTCTATCTGGTTTGGTCTCTGTTGGGTGGGTGTTCCAGTCCATAATTTCTGTTGCCTTCTCTGGTTCTTAGGAGAATGTGGAGGCTGTGGGTTGCCTAGTAAGGAAAGCCAAGATCCATACAGGTGTGGCTGCTGGGGGTCCCAGGTAGAACTTGTCTTTAGGTATTGGGAGCTTACAGGTGGGTCTATGATGAGGATGGTCTGGAAGGAGGATGCTGAGAAGGCCCACAGGAGGGAGGATAGCTGGGTCGGCCACCATGACCTGCATAAATCCCCTCTCTGTAGCAGGCAATGAGCTCCAGAGCTGGAGGTAACTGGTGGATGAGACTGGAGGACAGGAAAGAGAGTGGATATGACTAGATTGCCTGGCAGATGTGATCAGCATGTTTCCAGGAAGCTGCCCACTGGAGCTGGTGGCTGAGAAAAAGGGATTGGTGACGGTAGAAGACTGTGGGAGGAGGTCTGTGTGAGAGGTCTCTGGGGGAAGGCATGGAGGGAAAGAGGAAGGGAAGGCTGCAGCAGGTCTGTTACAGAGATGGGGTTAGACTGGAGGATTGCAGTTGGAGGAGAGGAGGGAGAGGGGAAATTCCTTGGCTTACATGATGGTCTCAAATTTTTGAATGAAGAAAAAACTTGAAATTTAAAGTATAATTTTTATTAGAAATCCACTGTTAAATTGAGTGATTATCACAGCAGTACAATACTTGTAAGAAAATATTCATTGCTTAAACCTATCAGGTACTGACTGTCTTTACTGTGCAATTGTAGATCATTTCTCAGGAAGATAACATTATGACTTCTGAATCAGATTCCCAGAGGAAATTATTTTAAGAAACAAATATAATTTATCCTAGAAGTTAATTGAATGTATTCCATGAAGCTATTTTTTTTAACTCTTTTAATAATCATAAGTAATACCTTTGATATAAAAATCACTGTAGTGTGAAAACTAATTATTTCTTCTATTTTCTCAGTGACGTCTAATATTCTAGTTCTCAAAGTAACATAAAGCTTGTCCAAATGCAGTGCTGTTAACTCACACTGAGTGCTGTTAACATTGCAGTAAACATGGAATGGTTTTTGTTTGTTTGTTTGTTTTTCCTATAGAAGGAATGCTTGATTGCATTTTTTTTCCTGAGATGCTTGAATGAATGGTAATTCTGGCATGAGGAAAAAATATGAGACTCAATTTTTGTAATATGTTTCATTACCTTTTCAACCTCAAATTGTATTTTTTTTAGGAACCCTCTAATTTTAAATACCTTCTCTTTATACACATGTTAAGAATGATTGATTTGTTAATAAACATAGATTGTGAATAAAATTAATCACATATTAAGTACATGCAGATTAATTTTTAAAAAGTATTTAAAATATTTTTCAGATAATATATTTTGATCACATTCTTTCTCCTCCTCAACTCCTCCCAACTTCTCTCCACTTTCTACCCACCCAACTTCATATTCTTTCTTTCTCTTCAAAACAAAACAAAAACCAAAGCCAAAGCAAACCAATTAGCCAACCAACCAACCAGGCAGCTAAACCAACCATCCATCCAACCCTTCCATCCATCCATCCATCCATCCATCCATCCATCCATCCATCCATCCATCCATCCATCCAAACAACAAACAAAAGGACATACAGAGTAAAATGGAAGCTGTTTTGTGCTGGCAGCTACTCCTGTGAGTAAGACCTACCCTGGAGTGCGGGTGCTGTACCCAGGATCATTCCGCTGAAGAAAATTGATTATCACTCTCCCAGAAGCTATTGATTTCAAATAGTTTTCAGTTAGGTTGATATTTGTGCTCACTTGCCCTTCTTCACACTAGGATTTTGTCTGGTTGACCCTGTGGAGGGCTTGTGCGTGCTGTCACAGTCTCTGTGGGTTTGTGCATCAGTCCTTCTAGTTATGTCTAGAAGACCTTATTTCCTTGGGGTCATCTACCACCTCTGGCTCTTATAATTTTTTCACTTTTTAAATATTTTTTTTTGTTTTTTCAAGACAGGTTTTCTCTGCAGCGTTGGAGCCTGTTCTGGAACTCACACTAGTAGACCAGGCTGGCCTCAAACTCACAGAGATCTGCCTGCCTCTGCCTCCCAAGTGCTGGGATTAAAGGTGTCTGCCACCACTGCCCAGCCAGTTTTCCACTTCTTCTCCAGCATAGATCTCCACGTCTTGAGTAAAGGAGTATGATAGACATCCCATTTTGGCTAAGTGTTCCAAAGTCTCTCACTCTCTGCACATTGTCCAGTTGAAGGTTTCTATGTTAATTACTGTCTACTGCTAGAAGAAGCTTTTCTGATGAGAGTTATGCAATGGATATGGCAATATGTCATTAGGTTTTGTTTTGATTGCTATGTTCATTTCGCAAATATTAGTAGTAGCTTTCCTATAGGGCACATAAATTAGTCTCAGGCTCATTGCTTCTTTAGCAGTGTCAGGTATGAGTTTCACCTCATGGATTATGCCTTATATTCAATTAAAAGTGCTTGGCACTCCCGTAAAATTTGTGCTACTATTGAACCAGTGCTGGGTATATCTTAGCAGCCTGTCACTATTGTAGCTTTCAGTGTTTGTAGGTAGGCGAGGTTGATGATTACTTTTTGATGCTGTGAATAACAACCTTTTGCATCTCAGAAATTGAGGGGGAGCCATGGAGTCAGTGAACGCATCACTCAATTTGATTTTTCTATCTGGCCAGTAAAACTTAACTCTGTGGGACCAGCAAGCAGGGCAAAACTTAATTCACTGGGGCTGATGAAAAAGGGACACACACGCACACACACACACACACACACACACACACACACACACACACACACACACACACCCCTTTAGGGTCTTTCTATCATTTCTCTCTTTATCTCTTTCTTTTCTTACCTCTATCCAGATGTATCTATTCTGTGTCTCTTTTGATGTCTTCCTTCTAACTTTATTTTTTCCTTACAGCTTATAAACCCAGTAAAATCTTTTCAAACAATATAAAAATTACCATGTGGTTACATTCTATTTTTCAAGTGAATGATTACAATTAATATAAATAAAAAACTCATTTCCCATTTTTCTTACATGATTAAACATTTTATTTATTGCAGGTGAAAGACAAACTTTTCCTAACAACCCATATACATTAATGTCCAAGCAACTTGTTATAGATTAACAGAGTGTAAGCAAGTGAGGTATTTTTTTCTCAGCCAGTTCTTTTACTGACAGGTTGCATTTTAGCAGTTACAAAGAAAGGATCAATTATTATTATGTTAAAAGATAATATTATAAAAAACCTTAAAAGAATCATAAACCTAAACTTTATATATGAAAAACAGTCAACTATACTTTAAATCCTCAGGGTGCATACCCATTTATCAACTTTTTTTCTATCAGAAAGCTGAGGGCAGAAGTGGGTACAAGGAATTAATCATCACCTTTGATCCATCCTAGCAAGGGAAGTACACCAGCCAGTGTCAGCTAGGCAGTCATTGTTCCTGTTCCCTGATCTCAAGTCCCTTGTACAACTATTAAAAGTGTCTTTCTAAACTTTAAATTGTTCCCCAAGATTTTGTACCTCAGCGCCATCAAGAGAAACATCTAAATCTAACCTTAAGTCATTATTTAAAGTTTTGTTTCAGCTATGATGCACAACAAAACCCATGGACAGATTTCTCAGTGTAGGATTAAAAGAACTTGAGTTAATCTAACTTCTGGGACACAATTGTTTTCCTTAATCAGTAACCTAAGCCACAGTCAGTGTGGCTCCTCAAGGGACACTCATAAATCCTAGTTGTGTGACACTTCCTTGTTCTTATTTTCTATCCTCTGCAAAGCAGGGCAACACCATATCCTGCCTTTGCCTATATTATTTTTCCCACTAAACTAACCTCCTTCCCAATCCATTATTATATTTATTAAAAACCCGCAATCATCAAAATTCTATTTAAGTTAACACTAATATTGTGTAAAATCATTGCTTTAGTTAAATCGTACAGCTTAAGAAATCACCTTCATAATAACCACAGTAAAAAATGCCAGTAGAATGGGATATTTCAATGAAATAATCACACTACATTAATGAATTTGAGCAGGAACAAATGAGCTATTGGGAGAGAGGAATATGGAAGGTGTAAGAGGGAGGATAGGGAAGGAGGTAAATGATGGAGAAGATACTCAAAAAAGTGTATAACAATGAGAAAAATATATTAAATGCGAAAATCTAAGACTTTAAAAGAGGACTCATTTTAACTACATATGTGTGTATGGGTATATGCATTGGATCCCCATGGAGCTAGTGTTTCAAGGAGTTGTAGGCTCCCAATGTGGGCGTTAGAAATGGAACTCAGGTCTTCTGTAAGAGCAGTATGTCTTTTTGACTGTTAAGCTATCTCTGCAGTCCCTTTATTTGTCATTGAAGTAGTTTTTGTATATATGAAGCTCATACAAAGCTAAGGGAGTTGTCTGGGTTGAATAAAAAGAAGGAATAATTAATGGATATGATTAAATCCTTGAGATTGTAAGTAATCTCAGGAGACTATATTTATCAGAAGCAAAAGGGGAAACTCCCAGGCATTTGCATCTTTCAGATGGTCATGAGATAACACAACAGAAGAGGACCAACATAGACTAGATATGTATTTGTTGTATATCTTTCAATTAAAATTTTAAACTGGCAAAATCAAGTCAACTGATGTTGCAGCAAACTGGAAATCACAATAGTCAGACTTACTCAGATTATTTATTTGAGTTTATTATAGAGAATAATTAGGAGCAACCTTTTAGAACTAAAATTACTTTTGAATCCACAAATTTAGAAATATGCATGGAACAAATATATAACTTATAATAAATGTCTGTAAATTAAAGGAAAACATTAAAGAATAGTCCTAAATCTGTTTATAACCTGGCATAAAATATCCAAGAGCGAATAAAAGTCCTTCAAGTAATGATTTTGAATAACAAACTGGGATAAGTTGAACCTAGGGTCATTAGAAGAGCCAATATCCATGAAGCAGTAAAAGAGACTGTGTACAAAGGATGGTTCAGGGTTTATTTGTTTCTCTCTGCAATGAATTACCCTGTAAAGGACTGTGGCATTTCTTCAAATTTTAATGAATAATGTGCTTTAAAGCTTTTACTTTTAGAGAAACCCTGTCTTGAAAAACAAAACAAAAAAGCTTTTACTTGTATAGGTTGCTAGAAAAAACATGCCATTTTTAGAAGACAACAAATGAATAAATACTTGTTTTAGTAATTTTTTATTTATTAATTTATTTTGAGAATTTCATATATGAGCACACCATATATACTTTATTTTTGCCCCTTTCTCTCTTTCTCCAATTCTTCTCATATCCTCCTATAGGTAGACATTATTGTCCCACCAGCCAGCTCCCAAATCACAAATCACATGGAGATTTCTTATTAATTATGAAAGCTCAGTGGATAGTTTAGGCTTGTTTCTAACTAGCTCTTACAACTTAACTCTTCTCTATTAAGTTAGGTGCTGCGATGTGGATGGCTTGTTTTCTCTCCTCTTGCATGTCCTGTTTCCTTAGCGTCTCAGTGTCTCATGGCATCTTTGCCCATCTTCATCACAGCATTCTCTGTGCCTAGAAATCCTGCCTAGCTATGGGCCAGTCATCTCTTTATTAAACCAACCAGAGTGACATTTCTTTGCAGGGTACAAAAAGATTATTTCACAACATCCTCTCTCCTACCTCCTTTGAAATTTATGACCTCTTCTAAAAGTTCTCTCTCTCTCTCTCTCTCTCTCTCTCTCTCTCTCTCTCTCTCTCTCTCTCTCTCTCCCCCTGAGTCTAGTCAGTATTGACTTCATAGTACTTGTATTTTATAATGCAGTAAGAATACTTTCTCTTTTATGTGATAATTTTAATAAAAATAGCTTCCTGGAACATTTTATTAAATGTGGAGTAATAGCATAATAATCAAATCATGAGATTTCTCACTATATTTTCATGAGGTACATGTTGGCTCTCTGTCATGCCTTATTAAGAATTCATTAATTCAACAGAGGATTATTGAATAGTGTGCTATGTCAGGCATTGAGGGCTTCTTGCAGGCAGGAGCTAAGTCTGTTTTTTCTTGTACCCCAGAGCCTGATATATGGAGAATATTAGATAAATATGTAAGTAGGTATTCATATGATCTGTTTTCCTTATTGTTTAATGGGAATCTGTACTTCAAGTTCTTTACGTGACGATATACCTTATGCAGGCTCTAGGGTAGTGTTCTTGGGTAGTACTTGCTAGTACCCTGGTTATTTATTTCCTTAGGTTCCTTTTGTCTTTACAAATGGGTAGTTCCCACAAATAGCCATTCCTTTTTGTGGAAGTATTTGGAAATCGGAAGTTGCAGGGAAACAGATATCATTATAACAGGCGCTATTGAATTCAATAAAACCACTGAAAGTATGTGAATTTTAGCAATATCATATTACAGAGAGAAGTTGCTGTAAAATTGTCCCTATATTATGACAAGAATTGTCAGACAATTGTGTGTTTTACACATATACGAAGTGGAAAATTAAAGCCTGTGAGTGTCTGATTTTAAGTGAATTATTATGGTTACTGTCAGGATTGCTGTCACAGACCAGTACTTCACTGTTAGAGTGTGGAGTTGTCTGTAGGACTTGGTTGTGCCCACACCAGACACAGAACTTTTAAGTTTTTCTTGTTTAGATAGGGCATCATGATTCATTCTTATCCATAGAATTGCATAGAAATAATGCAGCTTTTGCCAGGCAGTGGTGGCACATACCTTTAATCCCCACATTTGGGAGGCAGAGGCAGGTGAATTTCTGTGACTTTGAGGCCAGCCTGGTCTACAGAGAGAGTTTCAGGACAGGCTCCAAAGCTACGCAGAGAAACCCTGTCTCGAACCCACCTTCTTCAAAAAAGAAATAATGCAACTTTTAAGTTGATCATCTATTGTCATTTCTCTTTCATTCTCCTTTTTCTGTCTATTAGGTGAATATTTATACCCATAGCCATTAAGAAAGTCTCTTGGAGATGACAGCAGAATTACTGATGACCACAGTCCTTGAATACTAGTGTGAAATAGATCTCCCACACCTTTACTCCCGCCTCTCTGAACTAGAATCACACATGATAGTTTGGCTATTGTTTTCCTCAAGCAAACTGTGTCTGGGGGCATTTGGTTGTGACTGGATCATGAGGATTTTGCCTTTATCAGGGAGGTAATGCATTGGTAGATTTAGAATTTGAACAGATATTTTAGAACTGATAGCTCAGTGGAAGTTTGGGCCAAGATGGAGGGACCTGAGTAAGACATGCCCCAGTGACCTACTTCTTCCAACAAGAGGTAAGGGGTTAGCTCTGCCACATGCTGCCTGCAATGACTTTCAGCCTTGCTACAGACTTAGAACAAAATGGAACCAACGTGAACTGAGACTTTGAACCAAAACAAATCTCATCCTTTATCCTATTTTCTCAGAGATTTGCTACAGTGAGGCAAAGTCTAATATACCATGTGAGAATAAACATGTGGTTTTCTTTGTTGTTACCATCCTAACATTATCCTTAAAAGATGTTAAAGTGTGTTTCTTAGATGCAACAAAATCTCCCTCTAATGTGATTTCAAGTTTTGCTGGGTATAGTAGTTTGGGCTGACATTGATTGTTTCTTACAGTCTATAGCACATCCATCTAGGCCCTTCTGGCTTTTAGAGTCCTCGATTAAAAGTCAGAGGTTGTTCTAATAGGTCTGCCTTTATGTGTTGATTGGTCTTTTTCCTTTGAAGCTTTAAGTATATTTTTTTGTTCTGTAATTTAATGTTTTGATGATTATGTGGTGAGGGGATTTTCATTTCTGTTTCAGTCTATTTGATGCTCTGTATTCTTTTTGTATTTTAATAGGCAATGCCTTCTTTTTTTAGGGTAATTTTCTTCTGTGATTTTATTGAAAATATTTTCTACGCCTTTTACCTGGTTTCTTTTCTTCTCTCTTTTACCATTAATTGTAGACTTGGTCATGTCATGGTGCCCAGGATTTCATGGGTGTGGTTTGTGCCAGGAGTATTTTTAGATTTAACATTTTCTTTTATGAGGTATCCATTTCTTCTATATTGTTTTCAATGACTGACACTTTTTCTTCCATCTCTTGTATTCTGTTGGTGAGGCTATCCAGCTTTCCTTCAGTTTGGGGTTTCTTATTGATTCTATTTCCAGGTGCATGCCTTGAATTCTTTTTATTTCCTTCTACTGTTTGTGTTTTTCTATATGTATTAACAAATTTGTTCATATCCTTTTTAAGGACCTCTATCATATTCATAAAAGATATTTTAAGGACTTTTTCTTGTGCTTCAGCTATATTTCATTTCACAGAGCCTGTTGTAGTAGGATTGGTAGGCTCTAAAGGAGACATAGTCTCCTGACTTAATGTGTTTTTGAACTGGTGTCTAGGCACTTGATTTGGGATGATTGTAATTCTAGGTACTAATATCTAGTCTTTGTTGGGTGGGTGTTTTGTTTCTTTTTTTCTGTTGACCTTTCTGGTTCTTAGGAGAGTATGGTGGCTGTGTGTTGCCTGGTAGGGGATGCTTCTGAGATCTTGTCAGGTATAGGCCCTGAGAGTTCCAGTTAGAATATGTTTCTGCTTTCTTGGCTGGCCTGGTAATTTTCTGTTTTGTAGAAATCTGTGAGAGGAGTATGCTCTCACAGAGAACTTGGGCCAGGTACAGTGGGGAAACATCCCTGTGGAATTCCATTTCAGGAACCCTCCCCTTCAACTAAGAATGTTTTTTCTATGTGCAGTTACTTGAGTAATAGCAGCAGCATATTTTCAACCGTAACCCAACTTATTGAATAAGATAGGAAAAATAATGATAGAAATTAGGACATTCAAAAGATCAATATCTCATGAAATGACAATTGGTCAATGAGATAGGGAAGGACAGAAGCGAGGAGCTTGATGTCCTTGACATGCTTCTGCTTGTACATAATCCTTGCAGCTTTTCCAGCAAGAGGTGATCATCTTTGCCCTATTAATTTAACAGTCCAGGAATTAGAAAACTGGACTTTTCATTTAACTTAGTGTTGAGGTAGAATATACCAGTGTAGTTTCAGCCAGGTATGACACTCTTTTCAATCAAGTCCAGTTCTGTAGAATGGCTCCTTCTTGGAAATGCTATGCTCTTGTTCTAAAATGAAATTAAAAATCAGATACTTGGAACAGTCAAACAATTTCTGTTTTATTAGAAAATAAAGTAAGTTTTAAGAATTAGTGTAAGACAACTGAAATATAAAATGCAGCCAGACCATAGTGGCGCTTATAAGGAGGCAGCGCCTCTAGAATGCTGGTTGACATGCTGGCCATGTGCAAGACTCAGATTGTCCACTTTGTCATCATTATCACAACTGCATTTCAATTAAAACATGTTGCGATTTCCTTCTTGTTTCTGAAATATTTTGAGACCCATTAGTGTGTCAGTGTCTTGGCATTGTTCTCTAATTGCAATAGATTTGAGTGATAAAAATTGATTTTGGTAGATACTTTGTAGAGTCAGCATTGGTTACCTGAACGCATTAGAGTATCCTATAATTTAAAATGCCACCGTGTTAGAAGTTTTCATCACCTGGGCCTGAGATTAGGAGGGCAACTTATTCTTTATTAAGAAAGATGTGCATTTAGGGGAAGTGTAATGAGATGTGGAATTCTAAGACATATTTAGACTGAAAGTGTATTTTAAAAGTGTTCTTTCCACACATAAAGTTAAATTAGCCTAATGTAGGTTCAGTGTATCTATCTTACCAAATGGTAGCATTTTAGGAATCATATTTTATATGTAATATTTTATTGTGCATTTGTTACGAAGCAATTAACAGGAATCATAATTTATATTACTAGACATCTCTCTGTCTTTACTTTTTAATGATAACCCATAACCTTGAAACCATCAGTATTTTAAAATAAACATTTCAGGCTGTGCATGGCTGTACAAGTCCTGTAATTCCAGCACTGGAGCCCAGACAGACCCCCATGAGTTCCCAGAGCAGCCAGCCTAGCCAAAGCTTCCAGTTCAGTGAGAGTTCTGAGTAACAGAGGAAGGCACCTCAGGTTCTGTTCTGGCCTCCCAAGGTGTGTGCATGTGTGTGTACACCCAGACCCTCATTTGTGTACCATAGACATATACACAAAACATACCACACACCAAAATTTTGCATTATACACAGAGAAGCAATGATTTTTCACTGTATCTCTTAATGCATTTCTTTCTGTGAACCACCTGTGCAACCACTGTGAAGATAAGGGAGCATAACACCATGACCCCCCAGTTCCAGCCTCTCCACTAACTTGCTCCCACTGTTTTGTCTCTTGCACCACTGATTTTCTTTGGCTGTTTTTAATTCATATATAAGGTGAATACCAAAGTCTGTATTATTCTCTTTCTGGCTAATTTCTCTGAAGCTTGAAATCTGTAGGCTGTAATCCATGTTGTTTCAGGAAACAACAAAAACAATATTTAGTCCACCCTCAGTAGAATAATGTATTACATTTTCTTTCTTTATTTTACTGCAGATAGAAATTTGGTTTGCTTTCTTGGTGCTGCTCAGTGTTATGGTGAGCATTCATATATATACATATAAGCAATAAGTATATATATTTCATGATACATATGATCGATAAGTATATATATATATATTCTTGATACATATAATTATAATACATTTCCTTTCATTACATTCCTGGGAATGAAATTTCTGAGTTGTATGGTTTGTGGATGTTTTATTTAACAGGTCTTGTCTAATGGTTTTTTAAAATGAATCTAGTGATTTCATTTCCTCCAGCAATATATGAGACTTGCGTTTGTTCCAGGATTTTCCAAAGTACAGTATTGTCAGTCACTTTCATTTGTCTCATCTGACTTAGAAGCATTTCCTTAAGCTTGTCATGCACATTTTCTTATGGCTAACTAAAAGTTTAATCTTCTGTATGCTCTCTAATTTAATATCTTCTTGTAAACCAATTCTTCATATTTTTGACTACTTATTAGATTATTTTATTACTGATCTATTATTGTTCTTTATAGGCAATATCTCTAATATGTATGTCACATTTATTTATTCGTTCGTTCACTGTCTTGTTTATGTGTGTATGTATGTGATGTGGGATTCCCCTCTGTATGCTATGAATATGTTTTATTACCATTGGTTAATAAAGAAGCTGATTTGGCCTATGGCACAGCAGAATATAGCAAAGCAAGAAATTCAGGCAGAGACAGAGGTGAAAAGAAAGTGGGGTCAGGCAAATGCCATGTAGCTGCCGAAGGAGAAAGACACTAGAAACTTACCGGTAAGCCACATCCTCGTGGTGATACATACATTAATAAAACTGAGTTAATTTAAGATGGAAGGTCTGGTTGGCCAGGAAACCAACACACAGTCTCTGATTACGTGTGTGAGTGTGAGTGTGTGTGTGCGCGCGTGTGTGTGTGCACTCACGCTTGTGCCATGGTATGTGTTCAGAAAGCAGAGGATAACTTGCAAATGTCAGTTCTGTCTTTACACCATGTGTTTCCCAGGTATTGAACTAAGGTCATTAGGCTTGGTATCAAGCACCTTTATCTATGGTTATACATACATTGTAAAAGCATTTTCTCTATGACTTCTTTCATTTTCTTAATAATTTGTTGAGTACTAAGGTACTAACATCTTCATTTAATATGATCAAATTTATCAATCTTTTCTAGTCTATTGTTTTTAACATCTTAAGAACTGCTTTTCTATCAAAGTTTAAAAATGCTTTTAAGAGAAACTTTGTTTTGGTATTCAGCATCAAATCCAATATTTTCTCTAAGAATGTCACACATGTATTTGTTTGATATTCTTATGTATGTGTAGTTTATGTGTATTTGTGCACATATATGTGTAGGCCCACATTCACATGTTTGTGGAAGCCAGAAGTTGATGTTTGGTGCTTTCCTTGGTTGCTTTCCACCTTAATTTTATGACAGGGTTTCTCACCGGGTGCTCACTCATTGACTAAATGGCAGGTCAGGGAGCTCTGGAGATATGGGGTTCAAGCCCCTCTCACAATGACTGTGCATATATTTTAGTGTGGGAACTGGGGATTACAACTCACACTCCTAGCTTGTGCTTCAGCCCCTTTACCAACAAAGCCATCTCCCCAGCCCCTCACACAAACACTGTGTGTGAGGCTAGTTTATGATCCTTTTGTGATATTTCCATGGGAGACTTGGTTGCCAGATTTAGATTGTTCCTGTTTAGCTTTAACAGAAAAGCAGGGAAACATTTTTAACTAGATGATGTTCTGATTTAAATAATTTCCAGACAATTTTGAAGCCTTATGTTCTTAAAATAGCAGTAATTATTATTTAAGTACTTACTTTTACTATTTTCTTACTTTTACTTATTTTACTATTTACTTCTATTTATTTTTATTATTGTTGATGGTGTTTCAGTATGATTCATTTCTAAATATATCCTAATTTGTGGTATCTCTCCTTTGATATTTATTTTTTTAAATTATATTTTAAAATTTTATATGTTTGTATATATATGTGAGTTTTTAAAAAATCACAGCCTATTTATTTATTAGACAGGGTTTTATATGTGTCAGGGCCTTGAACTTGAATTCCGGAGAACCTTAAATTTCTGATCCTCTTGCTGCAACTTCCTTAGTACTGGGATTATAAGCACCTGGTTATGTGGTGCTGGGAATGGAACACAAGGCTTTATCCATGCTAGGAGAGAAGTTTGCCAATGGAGACAGCCTAACATCCTCATCCCAAATTATACAGTCTCTGACAGCTTATTAGTAAATGTAACAAATGTGTTCACTTTCTGGAAATACTTAGTTTACAGTCAAGTGCTTAGCAGTTTGTAAGTACTCCATTTATGTTTAAAATGATGCATATCTGCAAGTAGTTGGACACAAAGTTGCTGTGGGACAGTGGTCTTGTACCCTGTAAATATTTGTCACTTGTTTTGGTTTAATAAAATGCTGACTGGCCAGTAGCCAGGCAGGAAGTATAGGCGGGACAATGAGAACAGGAGAATTCTGAGAAAAGGCAAGGCTCAGTCTGCAGTCATCACCCAGACACAAAAGAAGCAAGATGAGAATGCCTCACTGATAAAAGGTACCAAGCCATATGGCTAACACATATAAGAATTATGGGTTAATGTAAGATATAAGAGTTAATAAGAAGCCTGAGCTAATAGGCCAACCAGTTTATAATTAATATAAGCCTCTGTGTGTTTCTTTGGGACTGAACGGCTATGGGACTGGGCAGGACAGAAACTTCTGTCAGCACAAAGTCCTGCAGATGTCATCTAAAGTAAAGCTTATTAGTTGAAATTTTCATATTGCCTGTATCTTGTTTAATAAATTAATTACTTTGAGTGAGTGTTAAAAGCTTCCACCTTTATAATATAATTTATAATTGCTGATTTTCTTCTATTTAATTTTTGCTTAATGATTTTGGATCAATATTATTAGTTGACTATAAATTATAGCCTTCTGGAGAAGTGAACCTTTTATCATATTAAAATGACTATCTTCTTTATTTCTACTCCCTCCTTCTCTCTTTCTTTTTTGCTAGTAAGAGGGTAAGAACTCAATATTTCTTATTTTAAACTGTTATCTGACTGTTTTGAGTTGGGTTATTATTAACATATTTTGGAAATAGAATTTGCTTTTGTTAGCAAGTAAAAATCTGTTTTCAGTTTCTCTCCACCTTTTTCTTCTTTTATTGAAAATATTCATCCCTCTATCCCTATCCTATATCTTTATCCCTATTTCATTTGCTTCCTGGTTGGGAATATATTGGCAAATACTCTTGATTTTGCATTTTTGAAAATACTTTTGGTTTTGTTACGTGCACATGTGATAAAGTTTACATAACTCCAAAATCTTTTTTCCTCCTGAGCCATGCTCTCTATAACCTCAAATTTGTCCAATATAATAGTTTTTTATTCATATCTATCTGTTACTTTTTCTTGTATCCTTATCTTTATTATTTTTTACATTGGTTCATCCTTCAAGGGTCATTTACATTTTTATTGAATGAAAATGTGAAGTATCTTTGGTGAACCTTAGGTAAGAGACATTTGTTGGTAGTGATCTCTACTGTGCATCCAAGTCAGTACCATTGTCTGCTGAATAGTTATAAATGTATAAACTATTCATGTTTTTGTGGAACTAAAATTCTAGTACATGATGTAGGGAATGAACCATATAAAGTGTAAAATATACACTAAATCATGTGTTACTGATTAATTATCAGAAAGATATGACAAAAGTGGGATTTTGGGGGTAGGAGAGACGGTGATCATCTCACTGGGAAGTGACTTCTGAAGATGGGCTAGAGAAGCTTAGGGAACGGAGGGGACTGCCACCAAGGGCATGCACTACAAGAAGGATGGGCTAGGTAGAGACAGTGGTCATTACACTAGGGAAATGACGTCTGAATATGGTGAGAGGCTTTGGGAATGGAGACTGCCACCAAGGGCATGCATTAGAAGGACTGGCTGGGTAGAGCAGGAGTGGGAAGCTGGGAGGGCTGAAGCAGATAGATTGAAGGGATTAGGTGCATCTGGAGAGAAACCCACCCCAGGACAGCGCTCTTCTCAGGAGAAGGACAGAAGAGGCCTAAGTGCTCTACTCAGATAAGGAGTTTCAGAACACTTTAGGTCTGTGGCTCATACTTGTCCTGGACTGAAGGTTAGTCTTTTATGCATTTTTCGCTTTGCTTTTAAGTAGCAATCCAAAAATTTAAAAATATATTCTCTATATACATATGTATCATAAAGCTTTTAATTTTTAGAACTTGTACCTTAAATTGACCGCCACTGAATTAACTGTTTCTGTGGTTTAGGAGATACTTGCAACTTTGTGATAACCTGTCTGTTCCCCAGTAAGAGAACTAGAGGCTGCGCATTCCTGCTGCAATGTATTCACTACTGATTCTTAGGATATAGAGATGTACTATATGACATTTGTTAACTATAACTATTTATCATCTATATCTATCTATCTATCTATCATCTATCTATCATCTTTCATCATCTATCTCTATAATATCCTGATTTCCAAAGTAATTCTCTTTGTATGAGTATCTATAATAGGAATTGTTTTACTTTTAATGGTAAGTATTGATTAAATTGTAAATTTGATGTATAGACAAATTCATAAAAATCACAAATTATAGGTTTACTTATAGCATATAAGTATATATATGTATATATACAGGAAAAACATGGGCTGCTCTATATTGAGATTAACTGCAAATAAAGCTTTTTAATATGATTCCTATCTACATGACTTTATAATACTTCTGTATATAATTAATTGTCTTGGTCAACATAGTGTTGATGTTTGCCCAATCTTTGTTGTTTTAAATAGAATATAACAAGAAAAAATATTTTTTGGAAAAATTGGAAGCATATAGTTTGAGACCTTATTGTGATATAACCTAAATTTAACAGAGATTATTTGTATTCTAAACTGTTTTTGACTTTGACAACTTTAAAATTGCATTCACTGCTTGGCAGAAAAAATGATGTTACATAAAATCAAACGTCAGTACAATGTATGAAGTAGAGATTATAGTTCTTCTTTTAGCCATTTTATTTTAGTATAAATAAAATTCATTGTTCAGCGTGGCCTTCTGAACTGTTTTCCACTCAAGTTATTTTATAAAGATTAAATTAAATTCATTGCAGAGTACATTCTTTCAGACATTGTTGCAATTCCTATCTGTTTGAACTATACAATAATTTTTCTTTTCTTAGTGTGAGAAAAGTTCAGAAAGACAGTTTTCCATCCCATTGCACCTTTTCTGAACAGTTCTCATACCACAGCCATAAGGCTTTATTATATATAAATTGAAGTGAACCTGTGTCAGTAACAAATAATAAAAACACACCTTCAAATGTCTGCGCTGCTTTTCAGGGCTTCTAAAGTGTGCGTGAAGGATGGCCCAGAGAACTGAGAAAGTCTGCTGGAGTCTGAGAAATGGGTGTATTTAGAATATTACAAAATCGGAGTCGCTGATTGATTACTTCAAATAACTGCTTTATTTGTAGAAACATGGCCTCCTTTCAGATGCCCATTCCTTAATCTGTGAACTGTGAACATGTCAAGTTTTCCTGGTGAAGGGATTTTATGGACGGAATTAAAGACTGATAGTTTGCTGCTATTAAAATAAGGAGGGTTACCTGGATTGTTCAGGGGTCTCATTTAACCACATGATCCTTAAGAAGACAGAAGTGTTAACAAGAGATATTTGGCAGCAGTGGGAGGCAGAGTGAGAGAATCCAGAACTGTGGGAGACGTGTGAGCGTGCTGCTGCTGAGGACAGAAGGAAGGGGCAAAATGAAACAGTGAGGGAAGAATGACCCCTGAGAGAGAAATTGGGTCCTATTCAAGAACTCAACTCTGATTAAATCTGAGTCTTGAAATGGCTACTCCTCTGGAACCCCCATAAAAGATCAGGTCTCCTCAGAGGCCTTTGCTTTGGTCTTCTGAGAAACATGCAGACCCACAAGCTGACACTAACCAACTTTTCACCCAAACAATTATGGGTTAACATATTGTTTCAGTAATCAAAAATGTGGTGATTTATTATAACATTTTGTAATATAAAATGTAATACAGCAATTTGCAAAACTGAAATAATTGGTATCATTCTTTTTGCTCTGAAAATAAGAATCCTCCGAAAAGGACTGAAATCTCACCATGCAAAATAAATCAATGATTGTATTGTTATTTCTCTGTTGAATCAATACAACAAAAGCAATTTTAGGGAGAAAGGATTTATTTTGACTTATAGTTTAAGGATACAGTCCACCATAGCAAAAAAGTCTTGCTGGTTGGAGTCTGAGGCAGCTGGACACCCTGTATCTACAATGAAGAAGAGAGAGTGATGGATGCTCGTCCTTAGCTCTTTAATCAGCCTGCTAGTTAGGGTGAGTCCTTCTACCCTACTGAACCAGATGTATAGTCTAGATAATCTCTCACGGGTCTGCCCAAAGCTCATCTTCTAGGTGATTCTATCAAGTTGACAGTTGATATTAATGATCACAGACAAGGAACCATTACACTGCAGATAGTTTCAGGTGTAGTCTCTAAGGCTGTAGGGAAACCAGAAGAAAGATCCCACTATGAAGAGTTTAAACTCTGGTGGCAATAATAGACAATGAATAAACAGAGGTATGCACACAGTATCACAAGTTATTTTAAAGCCTTTTTAAAATTTGCAAAATGTTCTTATGATTTGATGCACCTTACCTAATAGGTTAGGGTGCTTTTTACTTAAGTGGAAAATTAATGACTTCTTTAATTGCCTTGAGATTTTACATTTTTAGGGATAAGAAGGAAAATAGCTGAAAAGAAGGACATTTTGAAAGCAAAGAAACAGAGAAGCAACTGTCTTTAGGAGGTCAACATTCAGGGCAGTGAGTAGAGGACCATCCTGCTTTCAGATAGTTACAGAGAGGCTAATGTTTCAACACTAATCTTCATTTGGAGAACTTAGATGAGAAACACATTAGAGAAACATGACATTTAACAGTCTTTCGCAAAGAGCTGGTGAGCTGACTCAGGTCCAGAACCAGAGCTATGAGTTGGCCCAACCCAACACCTACCCCATCTGTGAACTCCGAGAGCATGTGAAAAGTCTAATTCTGCAGATTCAAAGCTGCAGGATCTCATGGCACATAGAACAACAGGATATGCAAGAAGAGTTCCATTAAGGGCCCATTATTGATAGTGTAGCAGAAGCCAGAGGCCTAGAACATGACTAATGACTCATAGCTATGAACACTTGCAAGTAAATGTGTATAGACTAAAGGATATACTTTGTGACTCACTGGGCCACACTACAGCTTTCACAATGCAATTCTTTTAAGTTTTATTATGTTTTTATTGGGGGCATGGCAAAGGGCAGATATGAAGGGATGGGAAGATGAAACGATGAATGGGATCAGGATGAATGATGTGAAATCCACAAAGAATCAATAAAAAGGTAAAAATTGTTTCCTGTAAAATTAATTTAAAAAAACTTTCCCAAATTTCCATGTTGTGGCATTCACCTTTAATCCCAGCACTTGGGAGGAGGCAGGTGGATCTCTATGAGTTTGAGGCCAGCCTAATTTTCATAGTGAGTTCAGGACACCCAAGGCTACAAGGTTACACACAGAGAGACCTCATCTAAAAAAACTAAGCAAGCAAACAAACAAAACATAAAATTATCATAATTTTTTTAATTACATGAAAAGAGAATTAATTTTAGTCATAAGTAGTTATTACATAATCAATAGTTTTAGGATTTGAAAAATTCATAAAAGTTGAATATAATAATGATGCATAATTTTATCACTGATTGATGGAATGGTGGTGTAATTGTAGATTTGGTAGAAGAGGACAGTGATTAATGATTTTTTTGTCCTAGTGAATACACACTAAGTAGTTGTGAAAGGAGACTGAGGTTGTCTTTAGTATTTTTATATTTTACTTAAAGCAATTTATAAACTTTGCTTGATGAAGAACTTGATGCAATGATTGTTAATATAAGAATTGATAATTATTTTAATTTTAAATAGCATACCTTTTGTTTGATCTAATAATCAAACAAGAAATTTGGAGCTACTTTTAGTTTCCATAATCCAGTTAACTTATTCATCTAAACTAATCATTATTTCCTTCTTTTATTAATAGAAAATGAAATAGAGTAATAAAAGCCCACAATGAAATTTAGCACCAATTCTACCATTACTTTGAAATTGGTGGCTTTCCCTGTATACCATATTGCAAGGTAGCAGTTGAAGTGTTACTACTAGGAGAAAAAACACTTGAAATTCACTGGAAAACTTAGACCCTGAAAAATATTCTAGTTATACTCTTCTGAAAAGGCGTGTCTGGGACGGCTGTGGTGTGTCTGGGTTTTAATAATCCAGGCAAGCTGGAGCAGTTCTAAGAACTTTCTGCTGCCTCTTCTTTCCCTTGTGCAAATGTTTTCTTTACCTGTGATAAGAAAACTCAGATGCATCTCAGAATTCTTTAAAGAGCATTTTTATAGCTAAATTTCCTTTTGAAGAATTACAGAAAGATTAAATTAAAATAAATTTAGTCACAATGTACAGACGCAATTCACAGAAGACTTTTTTCTGCATTTCATGGCATTATTCTTCATTGTAATGTTGTCTTTATGCTTTATTAGTTTTTGAAACAGATTTCAAGAAATGGCATAATAAAGATTACAATTTCCCTATACTTCCTATCTCTCCTTTCTTATTTATTAAGACAAATATTATAAATACCATTGCTGAGCTATCTCAATTGTTTTCTGGACTTCAGAGTTAATTTCAGCCATTGGAGACTAAGGAAAAAGTTAATCATTTATCTCTGGAAAATAGCTTTCTAGTAGACATTGGGTAGAACATTGGTTCTATGTATTCCCTTAACCATATCACTGAAAACATTTACAATAACTCACATGTGGGAGCATAGTTTTGCTAAGGCTTTGTGCATTACTGGAAGGAAAGCTATAGTCACTATTGAAGTGTAATCAACCAGAATAAAAGTTTCGCTCACAAACCCTTTATAGTGGTTAAAATGTAACCGGTGGACTGTTAAATCAGAAGTTGTATTTGATAGGCATCTAGGTCAGAGTTGATGGAAAGCCTTGTCATGATGACAAATTGGACAAATTGTTTTTATCAGTTTTAGTCATCTTTGATCAAAGTGAAAGAAAAAGAAAGACAACTCCTGAATTTTATATAAATGACATAAAAGCTTTTGTCATCTTTTAAATTATATTGCATAGAACCGTAGAGTCCTTGAGGCAGGCAGGATCCAGTCTCCCCTTACTTTCAGAAATGTGAGAATGCAAACATAAAGGGAAGGTACAAACTGTCACTGGCTTTTGACAGAGAGAGAGAGTCAGGACTGAAACCTAGGTTTGTTAATATTTAGTCTCATGGCTTTTAGGCTTTCTGAGGGGAATTTTATAAAGTGTATATGCATATATAATATATAACTCATGATATGTAATTATATATTATATATAACATAATATATATGTATGCTATATAGTTTTTGCTTTTATCACAAACAGGTGTATTACATTAGATATATACAGTAAAACAATATATAACCATTCTTATTTTATATTCTAAGGAAAAATGGTTCAATAATTATGTCCAAAGAACAATTAGCAAGAACTCATTAAATATTATATATTAGCTCATTCTATAATTTCTCTAATCAACACCCATTAGAGAATGGGTATTGATTCCATAATTGTCTGAATTGGGAAATGTTGTAGGTAAAATTTTTGTTTATATCCTTTCATTTTATAAGACTTCACAACACGAATCACTGAATTAAAAGGCAAGAGATTCAAAGGTCAAGGTTATGTTATATTCCTTCTATTTCAATGTGCACAATTCCCTTCCCTCCTTCCTCCTCCTTCCCTTCCTCTTTCTATTCTTCTTTCTTTTGCTTTCCCCTTTCTCTTCTTTTGCTCCTTACTGCTTTGTATAATTGTTTAGATCTGGTTAAGACATATTCAGAGATGATGAATGCAAGCTTTATTACTAATGCATTTTGGTTCTGATTCTGTTGATCGAAAATTTTAAGTGTTCACTGTAGGAACAGCAGAACAGAAAGGAGAAAATCATTATTTAAATCTCTAATAGTGAAAATTATTATTGCACATAATTGGCAGAGGCAATTTAATGGCAAATTGAGAAAATTCAGATCAGAAAAAGTGGTAAATAGTCCATTAGTAAAAATGGAATTCTTGATGCATAGGAAATTATTCAAATTATAGAGCTACTCTGTTTGATCTAATTTTAAGCAATTAAAATTTTAATTTTATAAACAAGATAGGCTCCAGAATATATATATATGCCTCATCTTTGCTGATAACTTCTAAAAGTAGAAATTTTATTCGGTAATTATTTAATATCTTAGGGTGACTATCAGAGACATTACATCAGACATAATGGCGAACAGTTAATTCACTATGAACTAAACAACTGAGTAGATATTCTAAAATTAGATTTATTGAGACTTCTGTAAATGTGTTTTGATCATCTTCATCCTGTACACCAGTTCTCCCCCGATTGCCTCCCGCCCCTATCCTACCTATCCAACTTTGTGTTAAACCCTTCAAGTACAATTTGTGCTGTGCAAGTATTTGTGGATGTGTGGTTTTCTGTTGAACAGTGGTCACCCTCTCAGAGGTTATACTCTTTCAGGAAATTCTCTGTGTCTCTTCACAGAACCTAAAATCGCCAAGAGCTCCTCACTTAGCGGTGGTAGTGTGTGCACAACCCTGCTCATGCTGGGATTCGCTATGGATTGGGCTTGCACAGCTTTTGCACATGCTGTACATGTTAAATGCATATGTGCTGCTGCCCTGCTTTGTGGAAGACAGTTTCTGTGTAGTCATCCACCAGCCCATAAATAATGACTCTTGCACTCTTCTGTTCCCTCTTTACAATGGCCCTTGAGCCTTGAAAGTGTGTGTGTGTGTGTGTGTGTGTGTGTGTGTTTGTGTGTGTGTGCTAAATAGGTTCATTTTAGGACTGAGGTTTCTGCAGTCTCTTTTTCTTTCCACCTTGGCCAGGTGTGGGTCACCATGTTAATACTATCTACTGCAAATAGAAGCTTACCTGATGAGGCTTGAGAGATGTATTGGTGTAGGGTTGTAATGTTAAGGCATTAGTATTTAGTTTAATATTGTGTTCTTTTAGCAAAACAAAGCAGTAGGTTTCCCCCATATGTTCTGAGTCAGATAATGGTGCCAGGTATATGTTTCACCTTGTTTAATGGGACTTAAGTCCAACCAGGACCTGGTTGGTTACTCTGTGATGTTTATGTTATTGTTGCACCAGTGTGCATGGCTTCCCAGGCCAGCTATTATTGTATCTCACATGTTTTATAGTTAGGTGTAATTGGTGATTTCTTGTCTCTTCTGGTAGCTTGAATAGGATTTCTCGGCATTATGGAAGGTAGCCAACAAGGATGAAGCTTCCAGGTCCATATCAGTATGTTTCTCCATGTTCTATGACTTGAGCATGTGGTATCTTCAGAAGCAGAGTCTTATGGTCACATTCTGGAAGGTAACCAAGAGCAATTGCAATATGCTATTATGTTTGGCAGTCTACAACTTCAAAAGAAGTAGCCCATTCTTGCGACCATGCTTTTTATTAGCCTTGGATCTCTAGTAGGGACATTGCTCACCCTTATAGGGAAATTTCATTTTAGTTCATTTAACACACACACACACACACACACACACACACACACACACACACACGACATGAGGGCCTGCTTGTTGGGGTTTCTGTCCTACCCAGTTCCCACAGTCTTCAGGTCCCAACAAAATTACGCAGAGAGTCTATAAACTGATTGGCCCATTAGCTCAGGCTTCATATTAACTTTTATAACTTATATTAGCCCAATATTCTACTATATGTTAGCCACATGGCTCGGTATCCTTTTCAGTGGGGCAGGTCACATCTTCTTCCATGTCTGGGCAGGACTGCGGAGGAATGGGCTTCCTCCTTCCTAGAATACTCTTGTTCTCATTGCCCCGCCTCTACTTCCTGTCTTGTTGTCCTGCCTGTACTTCCTGCCTGGCTACTGGCCAATCAGCATTTATTTAATACATAATTGACAGAATACAGAATTGTCCCAAACCCATGGCTCTCACCAGTACCTCTGCCATGAGGCTGGACAGCTAAGGAATGGGTTGGATCCAGCTGTCAAAGCCACAGCTTTAGTCCTACCCATATTGCTTAGCAAATTAAAGACTTACATAGTCAGAAAAAGAGAGAGATATACAGTAAAGAGAGATTCAAAGATGAAGAAAACCTCTAAACAGTCTACAGTGTGTTTAAAAATATATGTAGGCTTGGGAGAGAAAAGAAAAAGGTTAAAGTCCTTAAAATAAAAAAGAAAGAGAGAGAGTAGCAAGGTGTGGTGGCACACGCCTTTAATCCCAAAGCTTGGGAGGCATAGGCAAACAGACCTCTGTGAATTCAAGGTGTGATGGCATACACTTTTAATCCCAATTCTTGGGAGACAGAAGCAGACAGACCTCATGAGTTCAAGGTGTGGTGGCACACACCTGTAATCCCCAAGCTTGGGAGGCAGAGGCAGACAGACCTCTGTGAATTCAAGGTGTGGTATGCACACCTTTAATCCCAGCACTTGAGAGGCAGAGGCAGGTGGATCTCTGTGAATTCAAAGACAGCCTGGTCTACAGAGGGAGTTCCAGGACGGCCAAAGATATACAGAGAATCTGTTTCAAAAAGTAAAAGTAAAAATAAAAGAAATAGAGGTTAAAGTAAAGCCACATAAAGATGGAAGATACACAGAGAATCTGGATACTGTATGTTATTATGCTCTCTTTGAATTATTTGAATGCTGAAGAAGGAAGAACAGCTGCTAAAAGACATTTGTTTATAAATGCTGCTAAGTTAATCCAAGATGGGTATTTTGAAAATACCTTGACTTCAAAATTGAAGTCAAAAGGTATTTTATTTTGGAGAAGAGATTTTGCTTTTGTTTCCACAGGAAATGAGAGGCTGTGTATTCATTCTGAGTTAAGAAAAATCAGGTTTGATTAAGGAAGACCACCTGAGAAATCTCTAGTAGGAACAGATGTCCTGGATGTCTGAGTTCTACCTCCAGAACAGATTCAAGACTGCTGCCTGAGATGATCAAGACTCACAGGATACTCCAGTCAGGACTTGATCATAGTTCTAAATTTTCTTTAGGTCCACATAAGATTATCAGCACCCCCAACCAGCAGGAAGTAGCCTGGAATACTACATTCACATTCCCCCAAAAATGGAATATGGATATTTTCCTTTGTTTGAAAAAAAAGAGGGGGAAGTGGTGTGGGAGAATTGTCTGTCTTCTGTCAATTATGTTTTAAATAAACGCTGATTGGCCAGTTTTCAGGCAGGAAGTATAGGTGGGACAACAAGACAGGAAGTAGAGGTGGGGCAATGAGAACAAGAGTATTCTAGGAAGGAGGAAGCCCATTCCTCCGCAGTCCTGCCCAGACATGGAAGAAGGAAGATGTGACCTGCCCCACTTAAAAAGGCACCGAGCCATGTGGCTAACATATAGTAGAATATTGGGCTAATATAAGTTATAAGAGTTAATAAGAAGCCTGAGCTAATGGGCCAATCAGTTTATAACTTATGGAGACCTCTGTGTGATTTTCCTTGGGACCTAACGGATTGTGGGAACCAGGCAGAATAGAAACCCCAACAAGCAGGCCATCATGTTACATACCCCCTACACACAGAGGTTTCTACAGGAGTAGGTTTCTATGTTTTGAAAGTTCTTTAGTGTACTCTCTCTACCCTCTTTATACTTCTTCCTTTACTCCACCTTCGTCTTCCTTTCCCATTTAACCACTCCTGACCCATTATTCTCTTTTAACCCTTTATACTAGTATGTTCAATTGCTCCTCTCTTGAAAGAGCCTCTCCAAGGCCCTATTGGGTATTTCGAATTAAATACACATATCTAAAGATCCAAAGCTAACCTCTACAAATGAGAGAATACATGTATGATTCGTGTATCTGGGTCTGGGTTACCTTACTTAGAATAGTTGTTTCCAGCTTCATCTATTTACCTGAAAAGCATAGTTTTCGTAATAGCTGAATAATATTTTATTGTGTAAATATGCTGGTTTTATTATTCATTTGTCAGTTGGTAGACGTCTAGTCTGTTTCCATTTCCTGACTACAGTGAATAGAACAGCAATGAGCATGGATAAGCAGGTATCTCCAGAGTAAGATTCAGAGTCCTTTGGGTAGATATCCAAGAAGTAGAACCCTGGATATAAATGGTGTATCTGGTTTTAGGCTTTTAAGGAGCCTCCATAATGACTTCTGTAGTGAATACACCAATTTGCATCATCACCAGCATTGATTAAATGTTCTTTCATCACATTCATGCCAACATTTGGTCACATTTGATTTTTTTGAGCTTAGTCACTCTAATTGGGCAAGAAAAAATCTCAACGAAGCTTCAATTTTCATTCCCCCAACATCTAAGGATGTTGGACTGTTTTAAAGTATTTCTGTCATTTGTATTTCATCTTTTGAAAAGTCTGCTTGATTCTATGGCCCCTTTTTAATGTGTAGTTTGTTTTCTTGATGTTAAGATTTTGAGTTCACATATATAACACACACATATTTTAAATTATAACTCTCTGTCAGATATATATCTGATAAAGATATTTCCCCCCAAAATGTTGGCTGCCTATTTTCTTGAGTGGTAGTATTCTTTGCTATATAAAAACTTTAGTTTTACAAAGTCCCATTTATAATTTGTTGACCTGAATGCTTGCATTATCTGTGATATTTTCAGAAATTAATTCTTTTATTAATGAATTTAAGTGTATTTCTATCAGATTTAGGGTATCAGGTCTTATGTTGAAATTCGTACTTCACTTGGAGTTGAGTTTTATGCAGGGTGAGAAATGAAGATTGAGTTTCATTCTTCTACATGTTGCTATCCAGTTTGATGAAGAAGTCAGTATTACAATTGAAAAAGACACATCTTCAGCAAGCTGGCAAGTATAGGATACATTTTTGTAAGTTGGTTGGAGTTGCTGGTATGGTGTATAGTCTCCCTTTCTGGAGAGGGTTTGAACTTATGTTGTTAAGATGGGTATACTTAGTGGCTGAGTCTGGTGTCTGCCTACATAAAGGACAGGGTTCATGTAGCAGGGATGGGCAGAAGAGAGTTATGGTGGTTTTAAGTTTGCTGCATAGGGATGAGGGCATGTAAGGACTCTCAACAGTGGTGATTAGGCTTAGAGGCCTGAGGTGGAGTTTCCTACCTAAGGGGATATACGGGAATGTGCACAGATAGGTAGATGGGACAGGCATACCTTAGGTGGGTTTCGGGGCTGGTGAAAATGGTGGTGTAGGTCTAGTGCCCCTACCCACAGAGTTAAGATCCTTTGATAATGGGATATGGGTATAGTGTGGTATGTCAAGAGATCAGTTTTACTTTTCTTAATCAAATATTAGGCACTAAAGCATTTATTTTTAAATAATAAAAGATATTTGACTAAAGGCACTCCTAACAAAGGTTATGATTGTATAGTATTCTGTACATTTGGCTGCAAAGCATTAGCTGTTCTATAAAGAAGGGAAGAAACAAGTTTTTTTGTTTTCGTTGGCATTACAATTCTTTCCCTCATTTCCTGGGAGAACCATATCTGGTCATGTAAAATGGGTGGTTCCAGGAAAGTACACTGTTTTCTTAGAGCATGGAATCTGCATAGGGAACCTATGATAGGACTTGTCATTTCCCCCTCAATTTTAGTCTGTTTGGGAGCATAATTAAAGTATCCTTTATGTCAGTTTTCTTTAGAGTGTGTTTAAATGAGACCTTTAAGTTTCAGCCAATACAGAGGATTATTGCTTTATCTTTCTGGGTAGAAATGGACAGTGAAAAAAGTCTATAAGCCTATGTAGGTTGTTGCTAGTACAAGTTAACTATAAGGTGAAGGTTCATTAATTTCCTTTAAATAAGAGCATCTTATCACATGTGAAGAGTTATTCTTAGATTACCAGTGTGAAGTACATCAGGACTGGTCTTACCTTTATTTGCCAAGATCCGCCAGCACAATGCAGTGGCATACCACTATAATCCAACTTTATATGTATTTAGTACTTAGTTTTTTTCAGTGTTTAAAACAGACTGGTGAGTTAGTCATCATAGACTGAGATTATTTTTTTACTCATTGTTCCTAACATTAGAAAGAACAGAACAATTTGGCTTTCAGCTGTTCAGTATCAGTGTTGCTTCTGCAAGTCCCATTACACTGAAAAACCAGTAACAGTAATAATAAAGGGAATTTATCTCGTGGAGGTATTCCAGGGATTTTCTATGCTTGATTGATCTATTTAATTTTATTAAAGTGGTATATATTAATGACTTCAATACTTTAAAGATTGCTCATTTTCTCTATAGGCTTTATTTCCTATGGGAACCCCACTTATCACTTCAGAATTATTACATGCCACCTCCTACAAACATTTGACAGATCTTGCCAAATAGAACTGTGTTTTCCTTATTCCCCTAATTCATTCATCTCCCTTTAGGATTTTGTTTAGAGAATAGTCACTTTACAGTACTGAGGTTAAAGGAAATTTAATAGTATCAAAACTAAGATAAATGAGAATGGAGAATACAGTTAGCAAAACGGAATAATGCATAAAGCCTAATGAGCTGGTCAGGTGTGCAGAGTTTGGAATGGCCTCCCAGAAGTGAATCTCAGCCTTGCCACACAAGGGTCATGTGACCATTGACAGGTTATTGCTCAATACCTTGTAATTCAGTTTTCTCATTTGTAAGATGGAATAATATTATTAGCTATGTTATAGGGTTAATTGCAAATAAGGTTTGTTTTAAGTTTTACATATAAATATACAAACACATTTATATTTATGAATCTATATACATACACACATTTATAAAATAAAAAATCTTTAATTGTCTTTTTATCAAAATAAATAATGAAAACAACATTCCAAGCATCAAGATTCATCAGTGATATTTTTATCATTTAAAATGACAATACTGATTCCTTTTCTATATATTATCAATTTAAATGGATCTTCCTATTAAGAAGAGCTATAGTAATAATTTGAAGACTGATTTTGCTTTATAGTAGGTAATAAAAATATTGTGAGACACTTTATTCTGTGACTAGTTTTCTAGATGACATTTTAGAGCCATTATGTGTTATCACCTTTACAGTACTAGAAAGTGGGTTCCATGATGGTGATATTGTATCTCTTATTTGTTTCTGTAAATAGTAGGTGAATAAATGTGCATTTGCCTTTATTTTGTCTTATCTTCTTTTACTTCGTTTCTCAATAAATTCATTTGTTAGAGTGATAGTCCCCAAGGATCCTGTTTACTTAATTTTATGTGTTTTAATTATTCTCAATAACCTCTTAATATTCTCTGTTAAAACTATATGTCTTTTTTTTAGTTTTGAATTGTTCTATTGAAATATTGTAGACAAAACAGACTGGTGACAGTTCAGTTTTCCTTAGTGAGGATAGAATTAGCTTCAGAAAAGCGTTTATGCCACTTTGACTGTTATCTAGCAGGTACAGCTGTGGTTTGTGTCCGGCCACCATTGTGTGAGATGCACGGAAAGAGTCAAAATATGGAGACAGACAGCTGCAAGGGCTGCATTTTGAGCTGCTTCCTCCTCCTCTTCTCTTCTTCCTCTCCTCCTCCTTCCTCCTTCCTTCTTTTTTACCCTTTTAATTTCTCTCCTCCATGGAGCTCTGGTAGTTTGATGTGATTTGAGATTAAAAGATATGCCCTATATATTGAAGCATGCTTAATAAAAGCTCAGAGACAGATATTGGGGTTCAACCTGAGGATCAGAAAAGCAAAGCAACCAGCCTCTGGCTCTTACTTTGAGTTAAGTCTGAAAATGGTGATCCTGCTTTCAGGAACCCTCAGAATGAGACTGAGTCTGAGAACTGTCTCCTCCCATTAGATAATCCTCTCTAGTTCTGGGATTAAGGGCGTGCCCCACTACTGTCTGGTTTCTATGGCAAGGTAGTGTGGTTACTGGGGTCAAAGGTGTGTCATTGCTGCCTGGACTGTAAGACTGGCCAATGTGACTGTTTTACTTTTCTGATCTTCATGCAAGCTTTATTTATTAAAATACAAATGAAATGCCACTAAAATATATCCTGGGTGAAAAGTAGGAAAAACATTGGGCTCCTTACTAACTGAAGTCAGTACTTTGATGCTTTATTTTTGTAAGAAAGAGATAAAAGCCACTTTTCCTTTAGGGTATAGTTGTATCTACTCAACTGTAATTCTAAGTGATAGAGTGAACAAAGCAGAGGAAGCTAAGGGGATCAGGAAGATGTAGGATGGTACCCAACATCCCAGCTTACATCCCATCCCTTAAGAGATGCGTCATCATTGTCAGCCAGATGCCTTTGTGGTGTGCTTGCTGTGAGTGGGTTTCCAACAGGATGCTGCATTTTCTAGGGTTATGTTGCCGAATGTTGGTCTGTCCTGAGGAAGAGGAGTGGTGAGCGTGAGGAAAGTTAATGGGCCACTGGCCCATAGGCGTGAAGAAAGGGAAGAACGAGGGAGAATTTCAGATTACATTTTATGGTAGTGGAGGAAAGGTCCTGTACTCAAGAGGTCATGAAATAGGATTTGGTGCCAAATGTACTCAAACTCAAAGTGACACAGAGGTCACTCAAAGTAAGATGAAGAAGGACAGCCCAAACTCGATGGGGGGAAAGGCCCTTCAGGCCTCAAGAACTACACAAAGAACATAAAGCACATAAAGAACGGCAGGCAACCAAGGGAAGCTGAGTGACAAAGCAGGTGCTCCCCAGAGAGGAGCACACCAATTGGCTGTCCAATGCCGGATGTCAGCCCTGAGAACATACACACAGGTAACATTATAATAAGACTAAGCAGGGTACATTTCTATATTAGGCAGTCATGTTGGGAGAGCTTTCCCATCCGTGTTAGCATGTCTATTGATATTCATCCGTGTTAGCATGTCTATTGATATTCATCCGTGTTAGCATGTCTATTGATATTCTTGGTCCTCTGATGCTTATGCAGCCATGTTGGTGAGACTTTTGGAGTGTGGCTTCTGACATTCCTACGAAGACAGTCTTACAGCAAACTCATGGATCCCCTAGTTCTCACAATCTCTGTCCCCTCTTCTACAGTGACCACTGAGTCCTAGGTGCAGGAGCTGTATTATAGATGTGTCTTTAGGGACTGGGATCCCCAAGAACTGAAAGGTAAGTCCCTATTTATGACACTCACATTTCAGACACAGGGCCTAGAGTCCACTGAGCTACAACTGATTTGAAACCCTCCACACTCAAGACAAACATATTATTTTAATTCTTTTGTCAACTACATAAATTTAAATAATTATCCACTGAAATATGGATTCGTCACGCTATATTTTCAATGTCAGAATTCTAGTGTGAAATGTACGGTTTAATTATTTTTGCATATTGTGACATGTGAATGGCAGTTAGAAATTGATTTGCTTTCTCCAATGTGTTAAATGATAAAATAATGGTATAAAAAATTTCAGTTTACTTTGTTGCTTTTGGATCAGTGATATTGGAAGGGCATTTGGCGCATTTGGCTTAAAGATTGTGCTTATCACGGAGTGCTTTTCTTTCAATTCCTAAGTTCCTGATGTCATGTGAACATTTTTATTTATAAAATGGCTTTTAAATACTGCAGTACATCTTACAATGGTAATGCGGCTGTTTCAATGTCATGGTTAGAAATAGTGTCAGCTGCAGTTTTCTTGTCAAATAAGTGCGTGATTGAAAACACACTCCTTTCAGTCATGGGAATCAGTATTGTGCTTTCCAAAACAGAATGGAGGAAACTATGTCTGAGAGGAAATTAAAAGTGAGTTTGAAATAAAGATATAGAATAGCTATAAATAGATATATTTATTTTTTTACAGTTTTCTTTTCCTGGATAATGTTGACAAAGTTAGTATAGTTACTATTCTGTCTTTACTATCAACATACTTTTAATCTTAAAATATTTTATTAATTCATACATATAGAATAGAGAGGCACACAAATATCTGTTGACTGTATGTGAGATTTATGATCATGATACAGCTTCGGTATTACACTAATCGGAGATATTTCGTAGTGTTTCTGAGAACGGCCCCATTTTAGTACACCTGTAGCTCTCCATGGTGTCCTTAGAAAAAACTCGTCACTTCCCCACCAGTGACCAAGAAGTGTACCGCTGGAGCAGGCTTCTCAAATAACAACTTGCCTGCAATTTTTTACTTGTATTTCTAATGTTTTGTTTTCTTTATATGTTTATAGCCCTGGTTATCTTTTGAAGATAGCTATAAATAGATATATTTATTTTTTTACAGTTTTCTTTTCCTGGATAATGTTGACAAAGTTAGTATAGTTACTATTCTGTCTTTACTATCAACATACTTTTAATCTTAAAATATTTTATTAATTCATACATTATAGTTTGATTACATTCATTCTTCGCCAAATCTTCCAATATCCAACCCCAATTCCATGGTCACCTAAATTTGTATCCATATATATATAATTGGGTACTGTGTATGCTGCCTTCATACATTAGGGTGTGAGGCCCTCCACTGAAACACTTTTAACCCACCAGATGCCACACACTTAAAGACAACTATATCTCCCCCTTCCCGGAGCCATCAATTACTCATAGCTCTTCTGCTAGGTGTGTAATCATCCCCACATACTTTTGAGAAAATTCCCAAATAGCACTGCAAGATTTGCAACCTATCAACTCCATGTGATCATACATCCCTGTGATTCCAGCCCTCAGGGCCTGAGTCAGGATTGCTGGAAGTTTGATGCCGGTCTTACCTAGGTAATGAGTTCCTGACCAGCCTTGGCTACAGTGTGAGACTCTGTTTTACCTCTCCTCTACCAGAAAGAAAAGATTTGTGACCTCAGTGAAATTAAATGGTTATGAATTAACTATGTTTACTTAAATTTATTTAATATTATGAAGCAATATAACAAAATTTTCAGAAATTTTAAGTATTATATAAGCTAATACTCAAATACTGCTTTTAACTTAAATTTCTATAAATATTTTTTATTAAAAATCTTTTTTCTAATGTTATCTAGCTAAAAATATTTCTGATAAGTGTACTGTGGACTACCAGTTCACTGTTTAAATATTTGACAGCTCCTAATACATAATGTTTTTATACAACATGATATGTTATACAAATATTATCTTTTACTCTTGTAAAAATAAAAACAATAAATAAATACCAATAAGACTTTAATTGAAGGATAGAAAGCCAACATCATAATACATATATACACATATCCATACATACATATATATACATATGTATATTCATGCACAGAATTTTACTGACAATTATTTAGGTAATGCTTGCCATTATTATTAGTTGCTATTCAAATATTAATAATGAATATCACTCACATGTTATCAATTCATTGTCTAAGCTCCAAATTAATCCCTTAATAGCATGATTTTGAAATGCACCAACTCCTTTTAGAATTCCTCTCTGCAGTAGCATAATGCTGAGTCTTCTGCATAGATGGGGGCATTGCAGGAACATTCACTAGTCTCCTAGTTAATTTCAGTCCTGACAGTTGTGAGAAGGGAGAGATTCAAACAGAAGCAAACATCTATTTGCTTGTGGCCATTTCAACAAGACTCAAATCATACTCGCCCACACTGGAAACATTTTTTTTCTTTTTGTCTCTGCCCTAGTTATCTCCCATTGACCTACAAGATGGACAATTTGCGCTTCAACCCTTCTGCCATTCTCTCCCTTTCGCCCTACACATGTAAGACCAAACACTCAGCTGTGATTATTCTGCACGCCAGCCTTCCATTCTGTTTGCATGTCTGCATTCTCAGCTGCTCACAGGGATTGCTCAGGGGCACTTTGTACTCTGTGCCCTCTACTATATCACAGTCCTCATCTTCGATATGCTCTCTGCTCTGGGTCTGCTCCTGTGCATTCTGCCTGTCTGAGGCTCACCTGTGTGTCTTTGTAATTCTTTCCCTCTAGAAGCTTTCTTTTCACTTGGCAGCCAACTGCTGGTCAGCTCTGGAGAGAGAAAGCCAGCAAGCCTGTTTGTCATCCACTAAGCTGAATTCCAAATAGTCGGAACTCCAGTTCTCAGTGTTATCACTATTTATGTGTTTTTCTATTCTGCCTATGCGGGTTTTGAACTCAATATTTCCTTTCCGGAGTCCCTTCAGTGAGGGGATTACAACTGTGAATCAACACATCCAAATCCGAGCCCAAATTTAGGTGAGAGGGTTACTTTCATGTTTATAATATAGCTATCTCTTTAGATAAAGTATAACTTTTATGGAAAAATGCTTTAAAATTGTAGTTTTTATTTATGCTATGTATAACTACACAGAAATATAAATCACATAATATTCATTTCCTTAAAGTTTAGTTAAGTATACACAAGTATAAAATTGAAACTAAGAGAAGATAATTTATTAGTTTAAAATGCTAGCATATTTAGTTGTTAGAGAGATTCATATAAAATATTAAAATACTTTTCCTACTAGTTGACATGTCTTTTACAACAAATGTCAAAGCCTTAGAAATGTCAGTTAGGAAGAATGTTCCCAGGTTCAGTTACTGTACTCTTCTGTGAGTTGGCTGGAGATATAGAAGGAAACACTGGTGAAAAGATATACACTGTATCCATCAGTTTAGTGGAAAAGTAATAAAGATAATTAAAAGTGGAGTAAATACTAAAGTGTATCTCAAGTTGTCAACAACTGTGATTGGATGTTTCTCTCTATCCCCCGGTTCCCAAAACAACCACAGAGATGCTTATATTAATTATAAATGCTCACCCAATAGCTCAGGCTTATTACTAACTAGCTCAAATCTAAATTAATACATATTCCCTATTTATGCTCTGCCACATGGTGGTACCTTTATTCTAATAGCACATTCTTCTCCTGCTCCCCTTGTGTTTGCTGGCTCCTCTGACTCTACCCTTCTTCCCGTCATCCTTCGTTTGTTCGACTGACCTAACCTTATGCTGCCTGACTATTGGTCAGTTAGCTTCTTTATTAAATCAAGCAGAGCATAATTTACACAGTGTACAGGAATATTCCACTATAAACAATACAACTAAGTTTATTTACCTTTCCCATTAAAAATCACCAGGCTTCTAAATTCGAGAACAATTTTTTGTAAATGTATTCTAATTACTTGTGCTTAATATTTTGAAATTTTAGATGTTTATGCTCATACTTCATAATTATTTTAACTATATTTAAGAAGTTATAACATTAAGTATCATGTTTTATGCTAATTAGTTGAGATATTACTAAATTTATTTGTTTGACAAAATCAAGTACCAAAAAACTAAGTCGTCCTTATTTTCCTGCTAAAAGTTCATGTAAAAATTGTTCTGGTTATTTTATTTATTAACTTTTAATTTAAAATGTTGTCTTATGTTGGAATCTAAATTCTTTAACTTTACAATTCCTCTATTGGGGGAAGAGTCATTGCTAAGATGATTGATAGGTCATGTGCTAAGGCCTTGGATATGCATAACCTCACATGAGAAGCAGAAATCCTCCTCCCCATATGCACAGTGCAGAGCAGTTTATGATTTACTATATACATGTCAGTAATATTGTTTGAATTCAGAACAATATTTAAGATCCAATGAATTATATATTTCATACCTGTTTTTTAATATACTTAATTGGGGTATTGTAGGTAAGTTGTTTACATTTGACTGCTGTATAGTAGCAACACTGGTAACGTGGTTTGTTTTCATTATTGTGGCTTATCATCATTGCTAGGATTTGATGGCAATCTTTACTCTCCTCAGCACCCGAAACACTACCAACATTCAGTGAATTCACTTTTCCATAGTCAAATGACAGAATTTATCTTAAAACCAAGGCTGAAGCTGTACTTTTCCTGCCATCAGCTTTCCATTTCTGAACTTCAGTGCTCAAGTGCGTGTTTCTTTCCTGCTCGCCAGGCTCTGCATTGTTTTTTCTGCTACAGCTTTCACTGTGAGCAATAGCCCTCGCTAAAGCAACTCTAAACACACACGAACATGCAAAGGCACGTGTGACTTCTTCAAAAGAAACCTTTTAATCTCTTTGTTGCTTACTGTTATGAGTAGTTGAGGAAGAATACAGTGAGGGAAGAAAACTGAGGCCCAACAGTCAGGGCCTCTTATGTGCTCTAATGTTTATTATAGATTATACTAATTTCAAATTTATTTACTTTCTGAGTCATTAGCAGGGTTTTCTAGAGTCACAGAACATATGGAATGAATCTCTCTCTCTCTCTCTCTCTCTCTCTCTCTATATATATATATATATATATATAAATATATTGTTGGATTAGTTATTCCAATATGTTCTCTCTCTCTCTCTCTCTCTCTCTCTCTCTCTCTCTCTCTCTCTCCACACACACACACACACACACACACACACACACACACACACACACACACACACACACACAGAGGACATATTGGAATAACTAATCCAACAATGGCCTGCTGTGAATGGGAAGTCCAAGAATCTAGTAGTTTCTCAGTCCCACTAGGCTGGATGTCTCAGCTGGTCTTCTGTATATGCTGGAATCCCAAAGAAGTAGGCTCCAATGTAAGTGAAGGAAGGTATGTGTTAGCAAGGTGAGAGCAAGCAAGCAAAGAGCAAAAGCTTCCTTCTTCTATGTCCTTATATAGATTTCCAACAGAAGGTATGGCCCATATTAAAGGCATGTCTTCTTGCCCCAGGATCTGGGTCAAAGGCCTGTTTCTTTCTACCTCTAAGGTCTGGACCAGAAGTGGATTTACCCACTTCAATCCAAGCAGAAAATTTCCCAAAGGTGTACCTTCCATTTCTGGATTGTAGTTCTTTCCAGATATAGTCAAGTTGACAACCAAGAACAGCCATCACACAGGGATATACTTCAATAGTAGATTGTAATTTCTTTTCTTATTTCTATGTTTTTGAGCACATAGGTATTTCTGTTTGACAACATTTGTCTCTCTGTTCTTTTACTGTCAGACTATTCCTTTCAGTCTACTTCTCCTTTTTTTTTTTTTTGAGAAAAGGCTACACTATCTAGTCTGAAAAGGCTTCAAGCAGAACACCAAATCCTCCTGCCTCAGCCTCTAAGTGGTGGGATCACAGACAGACACTCCAATATCCAGGTTTTTCTGCCATTTTAAAGTAGCCAAACTATATCAAGCTGACAATAAGAAACCGGCCTTAGATTTGAAGCCAATTTGGAGTGAAGGTCTTTGCTACTTATGGTTGGTGGCATGCATATTATCATATCACAAATTATCAACAACATTTCTCTTTTTAGTTTTTTTTGTAATAAGAAGTCTTAGCTTAAATCGTCAGATCAGAGCCATTAGAGATGAGCACTGCCAAACAATAAATTTTTCATGACAAAGCTGTTGGATTCCTATCGCAGGGAACACAGAACGGGGACCTCAATGTGTGTCAGATAGTACGTTTTCCTGTCACAACACTACTGAAGCCTGGTCAGGTGGAGTGGTATATTATTTTGTTTTAATAAATAAAGCTTGCCTGAAAAATCAGAGGTCAAAGCAGCCACATTAGTCAGCCATAGAGGCCAGGGAGTGGTTGTACTCACCTTTAACACCGGGACTCGGGAGACATAGGCAGGAGGAGCTCTGGGAGTTCAAGGCTACTCTGAACTACACAAGATGGGTCCAGAAACCCATCCAGGTGGTGGTGGTTCACACCTTTAATCCCAGTGTTTGGGAGTCACACACTTTCAATCCCAGCACTAGGGAGGTGGAGTAAGGAGCGATGTGGCTGGGCAGAGAGAGGAGTGTAAAGGGGAAGAGACAGGAACTCACTGGAGTGTGGTGTCTGAGGATTCATAGAGACAGGATCTCGCCCTTTTGGTCTGAAGACTTGGTAGAGGCAGAGGGTCTCTCCAGCAGTTGTCTGCTCTGCTTCTCTGATCTTCAGCTTGAACCCCGGTATCTGTCTCTGGGTTTTTATTATTCATGCTCCAGCGAGGTCTACTTTTTGTTTTACCATTATTAATGAATAATAATGTAATAATTGTTTATTGAATATACTATTTATTTGAATTTTATTTCTCCTAACTATACTGTTAACTGAATAACAGTGTCACATTTCCCAGTTTGAAAAGCTTTGATATGAAAGCAGCTCATGCTGATGCTGGCATTGAGACTGCCCGGGACACATTGGAACACATAATCACCCTCCTTGTGTGCTTTATATTTATCTTTAGTTATGCACTAACTCTTCCGTATAGGAATCCAGAAAAATCAAAGAATGGAAGCATGTTATAGAATTGGCATTTAAATACACTTGCAAACTTTGAGTAGACCTTCTTCTAATAGGATTTGAATTATCTCTTATAAAGTTTTCATTTTTGTTTATATAGTGAATGATTATTTTCTTGATTTCTAGAATCTAAGGTTAAGGTAAAATATCCATATGATCACTTTTACATATATGGTAAGCAAGTACACCATATAGAAAACTGTATGCTAGATTTTTATTAATACTTTGGGTAGATAAAAGGCTCTTATTTTCTTGCATCAGCATTCATGCAAAAATATAGCATTCTATTGTTAAGTGAGAGAACATGAGAAAGATTTAATATGTAAGCTTTGAATACCAGAGACGAGGGATAGACTAGCATTTATGTAAAAATAGATACCATTGTTATGTTTTTAGTTATATGATTTCAAGAGTAATATCTTCTCATAATCTGATAATAGCTAAGGAAATTAAAATATTTCTTTAATATAAAGTACTTTTAAAATAGAGTCAATAGCTTTCATTTCTTTCTCATTGCCATTTTCAAATAAAATTTTCCCCTTGACATTTCTCCCTAGACATTATAGTTATATGTTCCTCATCGTTGAAGTCAGTGTGTATATTTATTAGAGGTGTGCCCATGAGCAGGCTGCTTACAATGGGGAAAAGCCTCCTGTTAGCCTGGAAGTGCTCTTTTCTTGACCCATCTCTGTTCACATCCTCCTTGTCTGACGGACACAGTCAGCTCAGGGTTGAGGGCAATAGCAGGGAGGACACCTCATCTCCTCATGAAAAGAAGTAAATAAGTTTGCAGATAATTTAACTATAAGGTGGAGAATTATTTTTGATTACATAAGTGGATCAAGTAGAATCACAGAGGCTCCTGTAAGTCAGAGAGGGAAGCAGGAGAGCCAGCGTGATGCCCTGTTAGAAGGTCATTTGCCTTTGCTTGCTTTTTGAAGCCTGAAGGTGGTCATAAGCCAAGAAATATGCGAGGGTTCTGAAAGTCAGAAAGACAAGAAAATGGTTTGTATCTTGAGCCTCTAGAAAGGAATGCAGCCCTGGTGACAGAACAGACTCCTGATTGAGGCGTTCTGGCTGTGCTGACTGCAGCTGGAAAGACTTCTGGTAGAAGCAGACAGAATGACTTTGTTTCCTCCAGTTCTGAGAACCACTGTTCCCTGGAGACACACTGCCATATCATACAGTTTGAGGAACCTGGTGTTCCTTGTATCTTGAGACAAAGGAAACTCCTGGAAACAAGTTGCTGCAAGTCCCCAAGCAAGGACTGTTCAGGCAGGTCCTCTTACTCTTATACTTTATTATGTGTGTTTGACTCTTCCCTACAAGACTGACACAAATACTAAGCACCTCAGACTGTTAAACTCATCAGCCGTCTTTTACACACAGACTGAGAAGCCCAGTCATCATCGCTGCCAGTGTGGTACTGTTTATCAGACGTGACACACTGCATTGTTTCTGACCAACTCTGATTGCTGTCCTCCTTTTGCTCATTCGGTCTTACTATTTTAACTTTTCTTCCCTTAAATCCATTCGTTTAATATATAGAATCCAAGTCATTTAGTTTCTCCACAGTAATGTATAGGGCAGACTTTTCTAGAGGTAATTAGTAACAGCATTATTTCAATGAAGTGTGAGAAAGCCAACCTCATTTTGAACCTTTTGCTGTGGAAAGTCAGTGACAGTTATGACATCTACAGCTTTATATTCAGGGACCTGGCTGTCACCCTCCATCCTTTAGTGTTACTGAGACCTGGAGGGTGTTTGTTGCCCTGTCTCTTTCACACTCTAAGAATCCTTCTCTTTAAGACTTTCTTCATTGATGCCACAGTCTCTGTCTCTGTAGTGGCTTGGATAAAATAGCTCATTTGACCAGTGCATTTTGCCTTTTTTTGTCTATAAACAGTTTTAAAGTAATTATATCAATTTTATGAACCTTTTGTGTTCTTCTCAGATATTAGTCCCAGCTTCTTATATCTTGCTAAATTTATTTTTTGCCCTTTTCACCTAAAATTTCTCCATATCCTTAATTTCTGAGGTTTTTAAAAAAATGCTTTTCATATATGGAACACCAAAAAAATTAATTGAATCCCTGTTATTTCCTAGTAAAGTCCACTTTCCTCACAACTCCCTCTCTTAGGCTTGTACACTGTCACAACGGCCTCTAAGATGCTTTCATGAGCAAAGCTCATTAGTTTTGGGAGTACCAACCACCATAACCATTCTCATTGAAGATGGCCATTTCCAGCACTCCTAGCACCCAGCCCAAAATCTTCAAATTTTGTATAAACATAGAGATGATAAAATTATAATTACCATTGTTTAATATTTTATAATTTTTCATTTAGCAACATTTCAGAACAAGTTTATAAAGGAGATGTCTTATTAAAGGTAGCTGTGTTAGTTGTTTTAGTATGCTGATCTTTATACTATGTGGTGAATTGGAGCTATCTCCCAGTAACATTGTCACAGATGTCAATCTCTCAGGTTATTCTAACTGTTGACTAGTACTAACAGCTCTGGAAAATATGTACAAGAAAAGTAGAAGGAAATGTAAACTACAGAAGTATGATGAACTTAGTTTTGCACACACACACACACACACACACACACACACACCATAGTATATGAATGCATTCCTTTGGAAACCTTGTGGTTTTAAACTATCATGCATTCCAGTTTATTTCTGGATAAGGTGCTGCTAATGTTAATCAGAAAAAAGATCTATTTTGTATTAAAGATATAAAATTTGGATATAAAAATGAAGTCAATTCCTTGAGTTTTAGGAGGCACTGAGAACATAAAGAATAGTTGGAGCCCCTGTCTAAGTTAAGCTGCATTGCACCTGGAAGTCTATCTAATAAAATGGAGCACTCACCTAATTGTAAACCAGAGCACCTCACTCTATTAAACGAGAGAATGCATTTGTGCTTTAAGTAAGCTTAATTAGTAGATGAGCTGCTTGTGATCTAATTGACTTCATTTGTGGGGAGGGTCTGGTTATGAGGAAAAGAAGAAAAGATGAGATAATGAGGGAAGAGGTAGAACTGACTTGAACATGAAGGGATGGCCTAGGTTTTCAGCTGTGACAGGCTGCAGGACTGCATGTGACAGGCGGCAGGACTGCATGTGACAGGCGGCGGGACTGCATGTGACAGGCGGCGGGACTGCATGTGACAGGCTGCAGCCAGCCTAAGTAACGTGTGTGGATTCTTATTTTCTCCTGCATTTCCCTTGAAGTTTTTACTGCTTGGAGAAAAGTCCAGTGACAGTAAAATGGTGAGGTCAATACTAGTAGTGGCTCTTATGAAAGTATTGGTTAGGGTAAGATCTAGTGTATTAGCTTGCTGCTTACTCATTTTCTGTTACTTGATGCTACCAAAAGGAGATATTTTAACTGAAAGCAGTCTCGTGAGCAAACAGTAATGCAACTAAGTCAAGTCTGCTAGAAAACCAGGTAGGCTACAGGCCTCCTGTCTCTTATCCCAGACCCAATCCCATATATACTCCTGTCACTAGCGCTGCAACAGATCACCAGCTGCAGCCTCGCTTACCCCTGCACACATCTCCTATGCATTCCGCAGACTGTTCCCTCCTAACTTTCCTCACCTCCACATTGCAGCATCCCAGCATCCAATAGCAGCAGGCATTCCTTGTGAACATACCAGCTGAGCAGGCAACTAAAACAGGCTAGTAAAACAGGCAGCATACAGCAATTACACTCTCCAAATAACCAGAGAGGAAACAGAACCAAGGAACAAAATAACCACTCAAAAAAGACACCCAGATGCCTAGATGCAAGCATAAGAACAAAATCATTAATAGCCAGGGCAATATGTCTCCGTTAGAGCTCAGCTATCCTACCACAGCAGGCCCCGAGGATGCCAACATAGCTGAAACACAAGAAAAAGACCTTAAAACCACCTATATGAAGATGACAGAGTTCCCTAAAGGAGAAATTAATAAATCCTTTATAGAAGTCCGAGAAAATAGAAACAAACAATTGGAAGAAATGAATAAATCCCTTGAAGAAAATCAAGAAAATGCAAACAAATAGTTGTAGAAAATAAATAAAACTATTCAAGTCTCGAAAATGAAAATAAAAGCAATAAAGAAAACACAGAATCTGGGGGAACTCTGGAAATGAAAAATTTAGGAATTTGAACAGGAACTGCCGAGACAAGCTTCACCAACAGAATTAAAGAGATGAGAGAATCTCAGAATTGAAGATACAATAGAAAAAACAGATACATCAGCCCAAGAAAATGTTAAATGTGAAAAAAAATTCTGACACAAAATATCCCAGTAAAATGGGACACCATGAAAAGAGCAAACACAACAGAGGAAGGAGAAAAATCCCAACTCTGAGGCCCAGAAAATATTTTCAGCAAATCAAAGAAGAAAATTTTCCTAACTTAAAGAGATTCCCATAAAGGTATAAGAAGTATCCAGAACACCAAATAGATTGGTCTAGAAAAGAAAGTCCCCTAGCCACATAATAATCAAAACACTAAAAGTACAGAACAAAGAAAGAATGTTAAAAGTTTCAAGGGAAGAAGAGCAAGTAACATATAAAATCAGTGGAGATTCTAAAAACCAGAAGGGCCTGGACAGATATGCTACAGACTCTAAGAGACCACAGATGCTAGCCCAGACTACTATACCCAGCAAAACTTTCAATCACACTATTTGAAGAAAATAAGATATTTCAGGATAAAGTCAAATTTAAATAATATCTATTCAAAAATCCAACCATACGGAAAGTGCTAGAAGGAAAACTCCAACCTAAGGTGGTTAACTATACTCATGAAAACACAGAAAATAAATAACCTGACACCAGCAAAACAAAAAGAAGGAAAACATACACGACTGCCAAATATCCAAATTACCATAACCAGAAATAAAAAGGGGTAAATACCAACAAACACTGAAGAAATCTAGACTATCATTAGGTCATATTTCACAAACCTGTACTCCACAAAATCGGATAATCTAAAAGAAATGGACACTTGATAGATAACTACTTACCAAAGATAAATCAAGATCAGATAAACAGTTTAAATAGACCTGTAGTCCCTAAGGAAGTAGAAGTAGCATTTAAAAGTCTCTGTCTCTCTCTAAAAAAACCCCAAACAAACATCCAAGCAAACAAACAAACAACAAAACAAAACAATAATAACAACAACAACAAAAAACCCCAGGGTCAGATGGTTTTATCACAGAATTCTACAAGAATTTAAATGAAGTGTTAATACCAAATTGTTATTTCTCAAATTATAACCCAAAATGGAAACAGAAGAAACATTGCCAAATTCAGTTTATGAGGTGACAGTTACCCTGACAAATAAAACAAATAAAGATTCAAAAAAGAAAGATAATTATAGATCAATTTTCCTTAGGAACATACATATAAAAATACTCAATAAAATATTTGCAAACTGAATCCAAGAACACATCACAAAGATCAGCTACCATGTTCAAGTAGGCTTCATCCCAGAGATGCAGGGATGGTTCAATATAAGGAAATCAGGAAATGTAATCCACTGTAGAAATAAACTTAAAGAAAAAAATGATCATTTCATTAAATGCACACAAGGCCTTTGACAAAAACTAATACCACTTCACAGCAAAAGTTCTGTAAAGATCAGGGATACAAGGTGTCAGGGTCCGTGGCCCCAACATAGAAACTATTACTTTACCCTAAGTGTATTGGTACGGAGGTGCATGGAATAACGAGACACAATTCACACAGTCATCTCGGAAGGGCATCTCAGGCTTCCTCCATCCTGAAGATCTACCCACATTTATTATACAAAACACCTCTTATCCCCCAGGTAAACCAAGGTGGAATACTCATTAATATTCCTTTTCTGGGGGACGCAGAACTACTGAAAACACCTGCAACTTAATTCACCAGCTTTGAAATCAACACTTCTTCCCAGGCAATCTACATCATAATTAAAGGGAAGGAGCCATACCTCCTAGCCTTTGTCATGTGGCTAGCTTGTGGCAGGTCTGCAGCTGCCCTGGAAATTAAGCATGGCCAGGATGCCTGCCTGTAAATATCTTGTATGAAATATGGGCCCATAATTCACTCTCTCTTATTAAATTTTAATAACCCCTGTGCTTCTGCAACAGGACAGATGGATCGCGCCTGGCTTGGGCAAAGTCTTCTTCCTTTACCCAATTTTTCCCATCTTTGGAAACAGGCATTGACACATGCCAGGTCCTGTCTTGGGCACCTGGGAAAGAGGAAGCTTCAAACCCATCATTGACTGCCCATCTCTGTAAAGTCTCCTATTTTAAAGGAGAATAGAATTGCCCGAGTTGAAAATGTTTCTTCCACTGGTTCAGAGTACTATTTAGATCTAACATTCTCAGCATAAGCATCAGCTCCCAACATTCACCGTATCACAATCTCTTTTCAGTAATTGCCAATAGCAACAAGTCAAAATCATAATTTTTTCGTATCATCAGTCAATACCGAATCTCCAATTATCTTTTTCTATATCATAGCTTGTATTGTCGGTCAGTACCGACTCTTTAATTATCTTTTTCTGTATCATAATTTCATATTTTGTTGGTCAGTACCGACCTTTTTTAGATTTCTTTTTGGTCAGTACCGACTTTATAGCACCATTGGTCAATACCAAAATTTTTCTCATCATGTTATATGCAGTTGTAAATATCAGGTCATTACTGGTAAGAGTATAATACCATCTGCTGTTATCAAATACCATTTTAGTATCTGAGCAGCTGTTAAGCCCTTAGTCTGTCCTCCTCTTAAATGAAGAGGGGTTTTAGTCATTCTTTATTTTGTGTCTCTCTTTCCCTAATGGGAAAGCTTAGGTCTTAGTTCTTAGGTTTTATATTTTAACCAAAAATGAGTTTTGTGTCAGTCTGCATCTCAGTTCTGAAGCAAACAGGTTTCAAACCACTGCAAGCTGCAGACATCAGAGTGAAGTCATCTCAGCAGGGTCTCTTTGTCTGAAGTCTCTGGAGGCAGAATGGCACCCTGCAGTGTAGTGTGGCAGCAGCTGTAGGTCTCTAGCAGGCGCTCCTCTCTGTAGGGGCTGGGAAAGCTGGATTACCGGTTCTTCCTTGATCTCTGCTTATTCCATTTCTCCTGCTGGGTGGTTATCAGCTACACTGTTCTCAGGTCTGCTGTCTTTCTGCTGAATGCATCGAACCAATCGCTGTGGAAGCCATCTAGCCTGGTTTTCATCCTGGGAAAAAACACAGACATGGCCTCGACTCCATATTAATATGGGATCTGGCCCTTTCCATATTCCAGTGCAAGGGTCCCTCCACCTTGCTTTAGAAAAGGTGGTTTTTGTTCCATTATGCCACAATCTGTCCACAGCTGATTGCTCATGGACATTTGTATTTAGAAAGTTTAGCGTAAACAATGCATGATTCAAGGCATTGTGTGGCGTCTGAGGATACAACTCCCCTGTCTTTATTTTGTGGAGTTGTGTTTTTCAAGGAGCTATGTGCACGCTCCACAATTCCTTGCCCTTGAGGATTATAAGAAATACCAGTCTTATGAACGATATTCCATTGAGTACAAAATTTTTGAAAAGCTTTGTTAACATATCTGGACCCATTGTCCATTTTTATTACTTTTGGGATTCCCATGCATGAAAAGCATTTCAAGCAATGAGTTATTACATGCTTGGTGGCTTCCCCAGTTTGTGCCGTGGCCATCATGAATCCTGAATACGTATCAATTGTCACATGCACATATCTCAGTTTTCCAAACTCAGTAACATGAGTTACATCCATCTGCCATATGTGGTTAGGAAGCAGTTCTTGGGGATTTACCCCCAAATGAGGCACAGGTAGATATTGTGGGCATCTTTCACATTGCTTAACAATTTGGCAAGCAGCTTCTCTGGTCAAATTAAATTGCTTTCTTAAACTTAAGCTGTTTTGATGGTGCAAAGCATGCGATTGCTGAGCAAGTTCTGAGATAGACCAATTATTTTTGTAAGTTCGTCAGCTAGAGGACCAGGAAGACTTGAATGTGCTCTGATATGTCCCACAAAACATGGTAACTTTCTACGTTGTATGGCTTCCTGAATCTGCTGAAACAATATCTTAACTTGTTCATTGCTAGTTCCTATATATGGCACTGTTTCCAAGACTTGCAATGCACTATAAATATACCGGCTATCAGTATATAGATTAAAAGTCTTATTAGCAAAATTCTTAAACACCAGAGCTACAGCTCGAAGCTCAACTATTTGAACTGAAGTTGGTTCTGTCTGTACTGCATGTCCTTTTCCATTGACTACATAAGCAACCTTCCCATTAGATAAGCCATCAGTGAATATCAACAAAGCATCCTTTATGAGATGTTTTGCTACTGTTTTAGGAAAAATGAATGAATGCAGTTGAGTAAACTGCAGCAACTGGTCAGCTGGGAAAAGATTATTAATCTGACCTTGAAACTGAGCAAATGCAATTGCCCAAGAATCACTATTTTGGAATTTGCTGGTTCTTTGCCAAAATATTTTCTAGATTCTATCCTGCTCTTCTGTGCTAGCTGCTGCTTCAAAATAAGAATTTAATACTTTTACTGGTGATACAGTAATATGCAGACACATAAGGGGTCCGTTCTGCCATAAAACTGCTGTAGGAGCTAGCTGTGTGGGTAAAATACATGCCTGCCATGTTTGGCTGTAATCAATATAGCATACTTGCTGTTCCTGTATAGCTTGCTCTATCTGTGAGAGAGTCTGCCTGGCAGCTTCTGAAAGCTGCGTGCTGGAATTTGGATCACTGTCTCCTTTAAGGATTTCACTTAGAAGCTCGAGGTCTCCTGTAGGAAACCTTAGATAAGGCTTCAGGCATTGTATGTTTCCTAATAGCCTTTGAAAGTCATTAAGAGTTTTTAAGTCATCCTTCCTAATTTCTATCTTTTGAGGCTTAGTTTCTTTGGTGTATAACATATGGCCTGAATATTGAAAAGGTGGATGCCTCTGTACTTTCTCAGGAGCAGTGACTAACCCTGCATTGCTTAGGCTCTGTTGTAACAATCCATACGTCTCTAGTAAAATATCCTCATCTTCATGAGCAAGCAGAATGTCATCTATATAATGAATAACATAAACCTGTGGAAATTGATTTCTAACTTTCTGTATAGCTTGAGCTATGAACTTCTCGCATAAATTGGCACTATTTTGCTTGCCTTGGGGTAAGACATTCCATTGATATCTCCTCATTGGCTCTCTGAAATTAACTGAAGGAATACTAAAATCTTTGACAATCTTGTGGCACTAAAGGAATGATATAAAAACAATCTTTCAAGTCTAAGATAATTTTATGTGTGCCCTTTGGTATGGCTGTTGGAGATGGCAGCCCTGGTTGTAATGCTCCCATTGGCTGCATGGTTGCATTAACCTCCCTTAAATCCTGAATTAATCTCTACTTTCCTGATTTCTTTTTAATAACAAAAACTGGAGAGTTCCATGGAGAGCTAGATGGTGAAATATGTCTACTATCCAGCTGTTCCTGCACTAACTTCTGGGTAGCTTGTAATTTTTCTTGTGTTAGAGGCCACTGGTTCATCCATACAGGTTCATCACTTTTCCATATTATTGGGTCTGCATGGAGTGCAGGTCTTTCAGTGACCTCTCCTAAAAATACCCCAATTCTGCTCTAGAAGGTCTACTGTCTGGTACCACAGGATCAACCTTTCCCTTATTATCCTTGCCTAGTCCTTGATTAGGTAATAATACTTGTTGGAACATCTGATTAGTAACAGCCATGCTGGGAGAATATAAATATACTACCATTCTGGACATAATATCTTATCCCCATAAGTTCACAGGTTAATAAGGAATAATATACGGCTTAAAAGTTCCTTCATGACCTTCCTCATCTTTCCATGCAATTCATTACTACTCTGTTCAGGATTTCTAGTCTGACCAATTCCTTGTAGCTGTGTAATAGTCTCCGGTTTTGGCCACTTCGAAGGTCACTGGCTGGCGGTTATAACTGAAATATCTGCCCCAGTATCTAGAGGCCAGAAAATCTTTTTCCATTTATAAAAAAAGTGAGTTCTGGTCTCTAATGACCTATGGCTTGTACCCAATATGCATCAGATGAACCAAATCCATCCTTTCCTCTCTTTTCTCTCTTACTCAGATTATTGGTTTGCACAGCTGTAAGTAATATTAATTGTGCAAGCCCCTGACCTGCTTTTACTACAGAAACTCTACTTGGTTAGTGAGTCATCACCTTGATTTCTCCCTCAAAGTCAGCATCGATAACTCCAGGAGCTACTAAGATCCCTTGCATAGTTGCGCTACTTCTCCCTAGCAGCAACCCTACAGTGCTTTTTGGTAAAGGCCTATAGACCCCTGTGGGGAGAGCTTGCATCCCTATCTCAGGCATTAGAACCGTGTATACAGCTGAACTGAGGTTGAGCCCTGTGCTACCTGGGGTGGCTCTGAAAAGGTCCTGTATAGATCTCCTTGTGGTGGTACAGATTGCTGGATTGCCCCATAAATCTGTCGCGGGGCCTGAGGCTGGCCCCTGAATCCCTTTCTCGAAAGGGGATTTCCTAGATCATCTCTTCTTGATCTGCACTTGCTAGTCCAATGCTTTCCTCTCCTGCATCACCTACACAATCCTGGTTCTTTTCTAGTCCTAGGGCTTGCTCTCCTATTGGGGCATCGTCTGACCTGATGTCCCATAAGACCGCATCCAAAACAGCCTCCATGCGTTCCTGTAGCTTGCATTCTCCCTGGGGCTAGGTCTCCCTGCTGGGATAAGACATCATTGTCTTTCCCCTTAAAGCAGCAGCTAATGCCATTCCTTGTGTATATTATTGGCCAATATCCAAGCAGATTCGGATATAATCTGCAACATTACCCTGTTTCTTAAAAGGTCTTATAGCCACCTTGCATATAGCGTTGGCATTCTCAAATGCTAACTGTAGTGTCTGGCCTCTTATTGGCCACGCCCACTCCCAGCTTCCAGCCTCTGACCCTAACTCTCTGCCTCTCTTCCTCTTCCGCTCTCACGGGAGCAGCAGCTGCTTCTCTCCCCTCTCCCCCCTTCCCTCTATCTCCCTGTCTCTCTTTCCATCACCCATCTAATAAATGTTTAACTCTGCATAGTGCGCCTACCCAGCTCTCTTTGGTCCGTCCGTACCGCCGCACAGCCCATATGGGGACCCGG
>PVIU01006985.1:0-31936 GCA_004026605.1 Ondatra zibethicus | reverse complement strand
ACACCCCTTCTTTTAAAAAAACACAACACTAACTATTTAATTATTATCTGTCCTGCTTCTGAGTCTCCAATCAACCTATTAGATGCCTATGTTAGTCTGGAAACAAAATCCTGAAATAATTCATCTGGTCCCTGTCTTATACTAGATAACTCCTCAGTCTGTTCTTTTGATGATGGAAGCTTGTTCTAGGCCTTCTTGGATGCTGCACTGATCTGGACATATGCTACCATATTATATTCTAACTGTTGATTTGTTTCTGTATAGGGTCCTTTGCCTGCCAGCATCTCGTACGAAATAGGAATCTGCCGAACTCTGTTTCTCTCAGCTGTGGCCTGACATTGTTCTGTAAATTCAGTTCTCCACAATAGATCATCTCCTCCTGACAGGCAAGCCTTGGCTATCTGCTTCCAATCTGCTGGTGGCTATATTCTCCCCCAGTGTCTGAGTAAAGGATGCCGTTGCTCCATATTGAACGCAAGCGGTTTTTAATTCTTTGAGTAACTTAAATGATATAGGAGTATGTATTCTAAGCAGATTTCCTTGCACATCTCTCTGCTCCATTACTGGGAACAATTGAAACCCTTGCATCTCTTCTCCTCTGCTAGCGGCTTCTCTGATACAAGCTTGTAGAGGAGAATCACGGCTATCGTTATGTCTCTGCTTTACTTTCGGTGTACTCTGAACTGAGGGCGAATCTAAACCTGCCGTTGCTGTAGGAAGACTCTTCTGACAAGAGTCCTGTATCTGTATAGTTCCTAATCTGCGTGATAGCGAGGTTGTCATCTTTCTCAAGCCTTTTATTTCTTTTTGAACCCTGTCCTCATGTCTCTGACTCTCAGCACTGTTGTTTGTTAGTGAGAGAGATGAAGACTCCCTTTCATGGCCTGAATCATTAGTCTCTGATCTGTTGTAACTGCTCTGTTCTGAAAGAGTATTGAGCAACTCCTCAGGTGGAGCTGATGGAACTGTCTCCTGCTGGTCAGGATTTAAGTCCAACCTTTCCTGTATTAGCATCCAGAAATAAGGCATATCTTCTGGGATGCTTTCTGGTCCATAGTTACAATAATGTTGTTGGATTCTCATTCCTACTTCTTTCCATACGGATATGTCTAAGGTCCTACGCTGGGAAAACCGAGGGCATATCTCCTCTATGAATTCTAAAAATTCTTGTATCTGATGCTGCTGTACTCTGTCTTTTAAAATATCTTCAATCAACTGCATAACCATTCGATTGCTTTCTCTTTGTCCCTTATTTCTATAATTACAAATTTTACTCCTGATATTACTGTTCGTTTTGTTATCTAAGTGCACATTACTCACATATCCACCAAGTTTTTTTTTTCCCACGGGTTCCTCCAATCTGGTCAGTTCTTTCTTGTTTTTTGGGGTTGGCGGATCAGCCTCACTTTCTCCTCTGTCCTTCTGTTCCTTTGTCAAGCATTTCTCGGGATTCAGCAGTCAGTCCTCACGGTCTTCATCCATGTTGGCCTCTCGAGGCTCATTCACGTTGCTTCTTGGGGTTCATCCACGTTGCCTTTTGGGGTTCAGTGGTCAGCACGTTCTCTCTCGTACTTCTTGTCCTTTGTCCGGCTTTCCTCAAGGTTCAGACATAGTGGTCAGCACTATGTTGCTGGCGCCGTTATGTGGGAGTCCGTGGCCCCAATATAGAAACTACTACTTTACCCTAAGTGTATTGGTACAGAGGGAGTGGAATAATGAGACACAGTTCACACAGTCATCTTGGAAGGGCATCTCAGGCTTCCTCCATCTTGAAGATCTACCTGCGTTTATTATACAATACACCTCTTATCCCCCAGGTAAACCAAAGAGGAACACTCATTAATTTTCCTTTTCTGGGGGACGCGGGGCTACCAAAAACACCTGCTGCAGCGCACGATGCCTGTCTGCACTTTATGTACCACCATACCATTCGTGAACTGGGCAAGGGGCTGGAGATTGAAACACACAAAGACACACAGAAACAGCACAGACAGAGAAACAGACAGAGACACGGACCCTAATCACTGGTAAGAAGCCCTTTATTCAATAGTACCATGGAGGCTTATATACCCAACAGTCAGGTGGGCAACAGGTGAAAACCTTATCCTCTGATCCTCAAGGCAAGGCAACATGTGCTCGTGAAGCAGAGCTGGTAAACAACTTTGACACAGTTCTCAGTAACTCAAATCAGAAGGAAAGGAAAGATCTCTAGCAGGGAAGAGCAGCTGGAGGCCAGGACTCCAAATGATCCCAACAACCTGCAACTTAATTCACCAGCTTTGGAATCAACACTTCTTCCTAGGTGATCTACATCATAATAAAGGGGAAGGAGCCATATCTCCTGGCCTTTGTCATGTGGCTAGCTTGTGGCAGCTTCTGCAGCTGCCCTGGAAATTAAGCATGGCCAGGATGCCTGCCTGTAAATACCTTGTATGAAATATGGGCCCACAACAAGGGATATACCTAAACATAATAAAACCAATTAATAGCAAGCCTATAGCCAACAACATCAAGTAAATGGAGAGAAACTCATAGTACTTTCACTAAAACAGGAAGAAGACAAGATTGCTTTTGTTTCTATTGTGTGGAACGACTGGAGGAGTATTGGTATTAGCTCTTTGAAATTCTGGTAGAATCCTGCACTGAAACCATCTGGTCCTGGGCTTTTTTTTTTGGGGTGGGGGACTTTTAATGACTACTTCTATTTCCTTAGGTCTATCTAAATTGTTTAACTGGTCTTTATTTAATTTTGTTATGTGGTACCTATCCAGAAAATTGTCCATTTCTTTTAGTTTTTCCAGTTTTGTGGAGTACAGGTTTTTGAAGTATAACCTGATGGTTCTCTGTATTTCCTCAGTGTCTGTTGTTATGTTCCCCTTTTCATTTCTGATTTTTTAAAATTTGAATATTTTCTCTTTTTGTTTTGGTTAGTTTGGATAAGCGTTTGTCAATATTAGTGATTTTCTCAAAGAAACAACTCCTTGTTTCATTGATTCTTTGTAGTGTTCTTTTCATTTGTATTTTATTTTATTGAATTCAACCATGAGTTTGATTATTTCCTGCTGCTTACTCCTGGGTGAATTAGCTTCTTTTTGTTCTAGAGCTTTCAGATGTGCTGTTAAGTCACTTGAGTGAGATTTCTTCAAATTCTTTATGTGGGCACTTAGTGCTATGAACTTTTCTCTTAGCATTGCTTTCATAGTGTCCCTTAAGTTTGGGTATGTTATGAATTCATTTTCATTGAAATCAGGACAGTCTTTAATTTCTTTCTTAATTTCTTCATTGACCCAGTAGTAATTCAGATGAGAATCATTCAGTTTCCATGTGTTCACAGGCTTTCTTTAATTTGTGTTCTGTTGAATTCTAACTTTAATCCATGGTGAGCCAATAAAAATACAGGAGATTATTCCGATTATTTTGTATCTGTTGAGATTTGCTTTGTGACCGAGTATATGGTTGATTTTAGAGAAGGTTCCATGAGGTGTGAGAAGAAGGTATATTCTTTTGTTTTGGGGTGAAATGTTTTATAGATGTCTGCTAAGTCCAATTGTGTCAAAACATTTGTTAGCTCCCTTATATCTCTGTTAATTTTCTGCGTGGCAGACCTGTCCAGTGGTGATAGTGGGCTTTTGAAGTCTCCCACTCTTAGTGTGTGGGGTTTGATGTGTGATGTAAGCTTTAGTAATGTTTTTTTTACAAATGTGGATGCCCTTGTATTTGGGGGCATAAATGTTCAGAATTGAGACTTTATTTTGATGGATTTTTCCTGCTATGAAGACGAAATATTCTTCTTCCTCTCTTTTGATTAATTTTAGTTTGAAGTCTATTTTGTTAAATATTAGGATAGCTATATCAGCTTTTTTCTTAGATCCATTTGATTTTAAAACCTTTTCCCACTCTTTAATCTGTGGTAATATGCGTCTTTGAAGTTGAGGTGTGTTTCTTTTATACAGCAGAGGGATGGATTCTGCTTTTGTACCCATTCTGTGTCTTTTTACAGGAGAATTGAGTCCATTGATATTAAGAGATGTTTATGACCAGTGATTGTTAATTCCAGTAATTTTTTGGTTTTGGTGTTGGTGGTGGTAGTGTGTATGTGTTTTCCTTCTTTGAGATTTGCTGGTTGAGATTATCTATTGCTGTGTTTTTGTGGGTACAGCTAACTTCCTTGGGTAGAGTTTTCCTTCTAGTTCTTTCAATAGGGCCGGATTTGTAGGTAGGTATTGTTTAAATCTGTTTTTTTTTTTTCTCGTGCTATTTCTTTTTTTCTCTGTCTATGGTGATTGAAAGTTTTGTTGAGTATTATAGTATGGGCTGGAATCCATGATCTCTTAGTGTCTGCAAAATGTCTGTCTAGGACCTTCTCACTTTCACAGTGTTCATAAAACTAGGTACACTGAATCTGATAGAAAAGTAAGTCTTGAATATGTTGGCACAGGAGACTGCTCTTGGAACTCTTTCCAACTTCAGTATGAAAGTTATTGCTTTGTCTTAGTATATTTTTATTTTGCCATGTTTGCTTGTTAAAAACAAATTAAATTAAGTATATGAAAATAATGTTTAATGTTTTTCAAATTATTTGGTTTTATTTTAAATTTTATTTTATTTTATAGGAATCACTTTATTATAGCGAAATCACACAGCTATATTAAAGTAGCTACTCAATGAACACTTACCCATTCCCAAAGTCTGTCTCTGAACTTCTGCACCATTAGAATGGCTGTTCTGAAGTTTTAGAGCTTTGCTCAGAGTGTCACATTGGTCTTATCAATTCTATTTTAATGCTTGTATTCATTACAACATAGGAAAAAATAACAGAATTGAAACTAGAAAAACGTAGTTTTTTCCCCCTGAGACATTGTTTCTCTGTGTAACAACCCTGGCTGTTAAAGAACTTGTTTTGTATACCAGGCTGACCTTGAATTCACAGAGATCCATCTGCTTCTGCCTTCCAGGTGTGGAGATTAAAGACATGTGTTACCAAATGCAGCAGCAGTTAGTTTTTTTAACCCTCTTTCTTGTCATACTTTCTAAATATTAAAATTTACACAAACTTCCAGCTGTTTACTCATCTACATTATTGACCAGATGAGAATATGACAGAAAATGTACAGTGTGCTTTTCTTTCCAAAATTGGATGGTCTCACTTAATATTATACATTCTAAGTCTACCGATTTTCTTGTTTACTGTTCAATCTTTAAACTTCTCTGTTGATGATGTACAGTTAGTTTTATTCCACTGAAATTACAAGGAAGAGTAAACAGTTGAAGAAGTGCTCATGTAGTTCCTGGAATGAGGCGAACAAACACAAACAAGGACTTGATTGAGCCCTTGCTGGGGACACTGATTTCCCCATGAAGCAGTTGACAAAATAGTTTATGTATAAAGAATTGTCACAATCTATAATCATACTTTTTTGTACTTTTTATGTTTTAATGATTTTTTAAAAACTCATTATAATATGCCTCAGTGGACTATACCATGGAATTGATTCATCTATGTCCTTTGAAAATGGGAGTCTTCAAACTAATTTTCACTGAGAAATGAAGGTATGAAATGTGGAAATTTGAGAGAAGTAGAAAGAGAGGGGAGAGAGGGAATGTGAATGAATAAATGTAACAAGATTAGAGACAGTCAAAAGGAAACCCAGGAGAAATCACATATTTGAAGGGATAGTTCGTGTCATGAGGGCCCTTTTCATCACGTAAATCCTAGCCCAGTGTCAAACTTTTGATTGAACTTAGTAAACATTCAAAATAGACCATCAAATGAAGACATGAGTCCTTAAACAGGAGTAAATTAGTAACTTTTTAATAGAGGATGTTTTAAAAACTCAATTTAATCTGTTTTGACAGCATCACAACTTATTCAATGCATTCTGCTTATTCTCATCCCCTTCTCTCTTACCTTCCAATCATCTTTGCCATTTTTCCATTCCTCCCCCTCCCACAAGTGTCTTTCCCATGTTCAAAACTTTTTCTTTAACATACTGGTTTTATAAGAAGACTGTCTATGTAATTTATAAGAGGACCTATCTACTGAAGCCTGGTAGGTTCACAATGGGAGACAATAACTATGCTTACTCCAGAACCCATCAGTTGTTAGTAGTTTAGCGAGGAGAAGTAGATTCCCATACACCTCGCCTGGGTCCAAGATGGACTGTTGACGAGCAAAATCTTCTGAAGTTCTTGTGCTGTAGCTGCTATGAGATATTTTTTCAGTGGCTGTTTTGTGTTCTGAAGATAGCATGTCACATGACATCTCTCTGCATTCTCCTGGCTATCATATTCTTTCTGCTCCCCAAGCCTTACATGGGGTGGCATAAATGCCCTGTTTAGGGCAGAGTGCTCTCTCGTCACTCCCTGCATCTTGAGAAGCCAGGAGTCTCTATTCACTGCTTTTCATTGCAAAGGGAAGCTTCTCTAAGGAAGTAGGAGGGTAGCATTTGCTTATGGGTATAAACATTAACATTTAGAATGCAGTTCAGCGCCCTGTCAATTTGTCTAAAAAGAAGTGAAATCCCTATAGGCACAGTGGCTTCATGAGCCACATATTTTTACCTTTATTACAGAACCAGTCATATATGGTGTGGAATAGAGCAGAGGATAGTTGGTTACTCGTAATTTTTTTTGTAAACTTTATAAACATTGGGATTATCTGGGAAGATGAACCTCAGGTGAGAAAATAACTCTATCAACTTGCCTGTAGGCACTTCCTGAGGAGCAATTTTTTTGTTTTGTTTTGTTTTTGCTAGTTGTTAGTGGAGGGCCCAGAAAGTTGTAGGCAGTATCACCCCTTGGAAGGTAGTCCTGGGTGCTATGAGAAGGGATCTGAGAAAGCCGCGAGAAAGAGGCAAGCCAGTAAGGAGACCTTATTCACGGCTCCCCGTTCATTTCTACCTCCAGGTTCTAGTCTTAAATTCCTACCTGAATTTCCTTCTCTGATGCATTATGGAGGTGTAAGCAAATCAAGCCTCTCCTTGACAAGTTGTTTTGGCTATAGTTTCATCACAGTGACAAAACCCCTACCAAATCCATGTAATAGTCATGCTTTTATCACACCAGTGGGCACAATGTGCCAGACAGGTAGTGTTGTAGTTTGTAGAGGTCACAGCTGGGTAAGACTATTCATGCCTTCTCTATGCCCTAGGTACCTGCCTAGCGTTTTCCAGCACCATGAAAGTAAGCTGGCAGTGAGGAAGCTTCGAGCTCAGTCTGAGTTACATTTCACTATATCTTACAACCAAGCTATATGATATGTTCAGCTCTAGGGTCCTGTCATATAGCTCTGATGGGCAACTGACAGGAATAGGACCCTGGATCAAGCAGAGGACCTCTGGGTCCTCAGTGACCAACAACTCATTAGGAGGTATTCCATATCGGGCAGCAGAATATCTGTCTTATGGTAAACGGACTCTAGAAGCGCTATGATAGAGCCATTCAGAGTATCTCTCTTTTAACTTTAGTTTTTTAATTGGCTTACAAAGTAGTAGGTTTCTCTGTGACTTTTTCATACTTTCTTCATTTTGGTTAACCCTTCTTTTCATAGTCAGTGTTTCTCCTTTCTCCTTCCATGTTATCCATGCTCCACTGGATCTTCTCTTAGGACGTTCTCTCAGTGCCCCTGGGAGTCAGGGTCCACAGTGTCCTTCAGATCATTGGCTCTCTGTGTTAGCTTGTAATTGAGTACCCATAGAAGTGAGGGTCACTCTCTAATCCAAACTTAGAGTCTTTTATCAACCAGGAACATATCTAGGGATGTAAGGAAATATAAATTAGTGAAGAGTTTGAGCTCATCTGGTATGAGTTAAATCTGGGTGTACATATTGCTGCTAGTTTCTCAGAGCTAAATATTTTATGAACATTTAAAATACAATTGAAAACAAATGAAATAAATGCAAATGCTTTGTTTCTCTTAAGGAAAATGACAAGTTATACTAGTAAGGATAAGACAATGTAGGTTATAGGTGTGGAAAATAGGTGTATGTCAGAATAGGTAAAAACACTGAGTTATAGAGCACAGTACTATGGGCTTCAAAAGAGAAGCATATTGGAACATCCAGTGTGAGCACTGTTCCTTTCTGTCATCCAGTAATTTGGGCAAAATATTTTACAGAATTTTGTTTATTAGATTCTCAAGTTACAACTTTATTGTTGGGGGATGCTTGGATTACTTATAACCACCCTTGTCATTCTCTGTTAGACTTAAAAATACTTTCTATCAGTGAAGTAGGCATAGACACCTGTTATTTTTTTTTAGTAAAATTTTAAAGTTTGTTATTTTTTTCTTTACAAAAAAATCACAAATAAAACATGTTTTTGAAGTTCGAAGATAAATGGAAACTTTGATGTTAACTTTTTTTTCCTCTTCACTTACCTTAATTTACATAGAGTGGTGTTTCAAAAGCATATCTAGCAAAGCCAGACAGAGTATACTGTAGCATGATAAATGTTGTTTTAATATGAATGACCACAGAGGTTAGTGACCAGGGAGGAGAAAAGGATTTCACAAGGAATGAGAAATAGAATATACTCTTATGAAGAGATAAAGGAGAAACAAGAATAGTAGTATTAAATAGGAATGGAGTGAAGAAGAGGGGTAAAGGAGGGAATATAGGAAGGGATAATTAACACTAAAGGTCATTTGAAAAAATATGGAAATCTACTATTGTAGAAGCTTCCTCAAATATATGCATATATGAAAAAAATCTAAGTCGCCAAATAGTAGGTTAGACAATGCCTTCAAGTAAAGTCTCCAGTGCCAGGAACGGGTTATGTCCTGTTGAATCACTGGCCAAATTGGTACCATGAAAACCACTCACATGTCACTGATTCTTGCCAAGGCTATTGACTGTTTGCCACAACCTGATGGTAAATCCCTGCTGCCGAAGACAATATCTACTATGTCATCAAACACGAAGAAGTCAAGCTGGTGCATGCGTGACTAGAAGCATCACACCTGCTGAGTAGCATTCATGTTGCTAGAAGGTACTCTGCACACTACCAGAGGAGAAAGACAGTCATCAGTGTCACCCAGCCACAGACCGTGCCACCTACAACAGAGGCTGGTCTGCAAGGTATATTGGTGCAACGGTGGCACATATGCTATGGGAGCAAAACACCCTTTTTATGATTATCTTTAAGACTCACTCCATGATATGAAACCCATACCTGACATTGCTAAAGTGGCCAAGAACAGGAGACTAGCTAGACCATAGGTTAGGGGAAAATGATACTCGTACTCTGTTAGAGGAAGAAAGCGATTAATAACTCCCAATGATAAACTGCTCTACTCACATATTAATGCCTCATTCAGCCCACAGCAGAGAAGCAGCTTCTGGCAGTAAATGGGGGTTAAAACAAAGACTTTCAGCTGGACCATTTACAGAGACCAGTAGACTTTGTGGCACTCAGCTCTAACTGGGATGTCTTTATCAATCCCACCAAGGCTCAGAGGTCTATGCAGAAGAGGAGGCAGGCAGACTGTAAGAGACAGAGGTGATAGATGACTTCCATGAAACAGTGTCTTCCAGACACATCAGGATGGGTGCGCATGTAAATTCAGTAGAGCCTGTGGCAGCCTGCACAAGGCCTGCATAGGTTCAAGCCAGACAGGGTAACCCCACACTGAGAGGGGCCACCATCCCCAACTAAGAAACTATTTGCAATGGTATCTATTGGCAAAGAGAAAATCAATATTCCCCAATGAAATGTCACTGTATGTATCAAGCACACTTCAGGGCAGGTCCCATGCTAAGAATTATTTGTACAAAACCAAAAATATGAAAGTGATGGTTTTGTGTATATATTTTGTTTCATTTTATTTAGGTTTTACATTTTTTGGTTGTATTGATGATTTTGTTTGTTTGTTGAGGGACAGGGAGAGGGAGGGAGGGAGGGAGAGAGAGAGAAACATGAAGTTGGGTGACTAAGGAGGTGTGGTGGATCTGGAAGGAGTTGGGGGAGGAAAAACATAATAAAAATACATTCTATGAAAAAATATTGGCTCAAAGTAATGACTGTGATACATGAAAGGTCAATATACAGTTGATAAGGAGGTGACCACCATTGTTCACCATGGAAATGCAAATAAAAGCTAGCAGGAAATATGGCGTCTTACTCATCTGGATGACTATAGTTCCCAAAGTCTAAACTGTAGGCAAAAGTTTGGAGAACGGGGAATTTTGAACAAGTCTGGTGTAGTGGTACATAAAACATTGGAAAGAGTTTTATGGTTTTGTAATGTTTAAATATAAAACTGCCATATGTCTCAACATTTCAACTCCAGGAATCTAAAAGTTAGAAACATGAATGGAAATTTTTATATTGTTGTGCACAGCAAGAAAGGTAACAAACCTAAGGGTTCATCAACAAAGGAATGGATCCACATAGTCTATTTCTTGAGTGTAGAATGATACTAATCTATGAAAAGAAATGAAATTTTATTATGTTACAGCAAAGATGGACCTTGGAAACACTACATTTAGTGAAATAAGTTGGCATAAGTGAACAGCTATTACACAATTCCTATTATATTAGAAACCTTCAGGTATATGGAATAAACAAATACACACTCAGAAAATATGTTACCAGAGGCTGAACCAAGTGGGAGGGGGTAAGAGAGTTATTATTAAAGAAAAAGTTTTATATAGAGATAAGAGTTATACTAAAATACATTGCAAATTAATTTAATGCCATTTGAAAGTACATTTACAAATGGTAGGATTATGGTATTTATTTAACCACAGGAAAAAGTACACCATTTACATTCATGATTTTGAAATGAGGGCAGTCAGTACAGTTATTTCTTTGCATTGCAGGGGAAATTGACATGGGAGTGAATAATTGAGATAGTTTAACTCTAATGGGAAGATACTTTATATTCATTTGAAAGGGGCATTATGAATTCAGAGAAGGAAAAAGATTAGAGTGGGGTTATTGTGATTGAACAAAAGCTTTATGAAGGATACAAGATCTGAACAGAGTCCTAAAAGATTTTAGTATTTCTTTGTATAAAAGAAAAGGAAATTAAATCTTGGCAAGGGAAACAGGTGCATAAGTATTAATGTCTGCAACTAGCCTTCTAACTCCCAGGGTGTAGTGCGGGACCATTCTGAGCACGTGACTGATGTAAAGTGGTTGAGCTCTAGGGCACTGGGAGGCGGTGCAAACTGCTTTGCAAATGGTCTTGAATACTCCTGTGAAGAGTGGGCATTTTCCTCTAGAGGTCCAGGAACAAGTGCTTTAAATAAAGCAGAGAGATGCTGTAGTGCCTTCATTATTCCAGGACCAATGAATGAGCAGGATTATGCAGGGTAGATTAGAGAGGTCAGAAATATTACATAAGAAAACTGGAGAAACTCTATCTAGGTTTATGGTGACTAAGTCTGCCTTTTACAGTCTTTTGGGTCTCCAGTAACTTTGTGAAATGAAGGAATCAAGTGTTTTGTCATAATGGAAAATAATGAAGTCAATTAAAGGACACTTCAGCCTATATTTAATAGTGTTATGGTAAAATATTAGATACAGAAAGAAATTATAAAATTTTCTACTGAAAAATGAATATAACTAAAATACGCATTATAGTGAATGTTATTAAGTTTTAGAGTATGTAAATAAAAATTAAGAGTTATATGAAAAAGTTATTTCTTCATTACATATGATATTTTATACTTTCTAAATATAATTGCCACATATGTTTTATTAGAATTAAAAATAAGTAGTTAGAAATTACAAAGCATTTTCTTGTTGATTAGAATTTGAACTTGTAGAATCTGTAGAAGTATTCTTGGCAAGCTGAGCTAAGGATATAAAGTAGGAGGATGGTGATGTGTGCAGAGAAAGGTGTACGACAGAAGCTGGGGACTCGAAGTTCCATTCAGCAATTAGGGGAGAATTTGAAGTCCCTCTATGGACTGATGTTTCTTCCTTCAGGATTTTACTGAGAGGAGTTCTTAGCCATTTACATTCAGGGAACATGTCCATGTCTCTCAACCATGAAGTATGTCTTTGGGTACCAGTTGGCAATCAATGGATTCTCTCTACATTAGTGTTCTGAAGTTTTTACTCTTTCGTAAAATGCCCAATTACAACCAAATTCTTTGGTCATTGTCACTTATGGCAGAAATTTCTTAGTAGAAATGTGCTCACTTTGGCTTTGATATTCTCTCCTGTACTGTGTTGTAGTAATGAGTGGTGCTGGTTTTACTAAAGAACACACACACATTTGGAAAGTGACTTGTGTTGTCACTGAACTTCTGCAAGCACACAGGACTCTTGTAGTCATGTGAGCAGACCCAAAGACTGCTCAAGGCTGATGGTTTGCTATTATATCCCTGGACCCCAAAGTTGCCAGCCACATAACCAGTGCTAATCGAGGAAGAGAATACAGAGTGAAATCTAAAATAGGAGAAGGCACAGCGAGTGAACGGCAGTACAAGGTGTATGCGGTTTCCCTAGTGAGGTTCCACTGAACTCCCTGGTAATTCTCTGTGAGAAATGTTACTGCCCAGGGAAGTTCGCTTGCTTAAGGGTCCCTGCAGCTCATTTTCCACACAGACACACTTCTCAGTATTAAATGGCAACCTATCAGTAATCACACACAAGACAGGAATTTCAGTTCATCTCTAGTGTAGGCCCACTGCCAAGTCGGGTCAGCCTGCGTAAAATAAATCCTACAAACATTTTCATTCAGAGTTCCTCCATATTAATAATGAAGTGTGTTCACTAAGTTATTCCATTTCATTTGTAAATTCATGGATTCTGATTGAGCTGTTTCCTGATGTAAGCTTGTAAGTTTTCATTATCTTGCTTTTAAACCCTTCCTACAGATATTGCTCTTAAGATAATTACCTACTCAAATATAGAAGAAAATGGTGAATAATGGATGAATTGAAGTCACTGATAGAAATACTGAATAAGAAAATGTAGCGGGAACTTATACTTTATAATTTACGTAACAAGTGATTTATAGTGGGAAATACTATTTTCCTCTTTTGCTTTATCATGGATGGAAGCTTTCATATCTTAGAAAAGCAACATAAACAGCAGGTATAAATCTGACTTTTCCCTCATGTAACTATGCAGATAATTTTGTCTATTTTATCCATTGTCTTGATGTAACACATTAAATATCCTTGTAATGAAATCTATAGAAACTAACTGAAAACAACTACTTTATGTAAGACTCTTTCCCGGAGAGCAAAGCAGACCTCTAAATCTAGTGGTATGTGGCATTATAGTTTTTTTTCAGTGTACTGGGGAACTAGATATAAACATGTCAGTTTAGTAAAACTTTTTATCTCATACAAGGGGCTGTCAAGCTAAGGATTCTAAACCAAACTTGGTAGTATTTTTATAGCCCACGAGTTTAAGATGTGAAAAAGAAAAAATAAAATAAGAAAACTCTTTTTCACTGATTCACATGAAATTCAAAATTCTATTGTTGATACGTAGAACCCTGTGTGGGGTATAGTCATGCTCATCCATTTGCATGGCAACTGTGACTGCTTTTCTGCTGCTCTGCCACAGAGACTGCATAGCCCACACAACTGCAAGTCTATTGTCTGGGCAAGCACAGGAGAATCTTGTTGAGTCTGATCCAACTGTTGGGCACATCATATTTTGTCCCTCCTCCCCCTTTGCTCTTTAACTGTTGCAATTAGAAACCTTCTCCCATCAGAAGTGGAATTACCCTTGTGAGGAAAGCTTTTCGTTAGTCAAGTAGCAATTCAATTTCCTTTCAGCTCTCTAACCTTTCTGTGCTTTCTGACTCGTATTTCTATTATCTGGCATCCACTGTATACTTGAATAAGATTCTCCTTTCGCTAAGTCAAACAATGACAAAATAATAGCATTCACATTAAAACTATGAGGCATGTTTGCTAAGGGTTTATCCTCCTACTTAGCAGTAATACTTGAGATTTGGCCTCTGTAATTCTCCTTATCTTGTTCTTTCTCAGCTATTCATGATATAAAGGTAAATAATCTCTTTTCTATCCTTTTGCCAGATAGGATTGATTATGTAACTATGCTTATTTGCAAAACTCAAGAGAACTCTTTAGGAGCATTTCTGTAGTGTGTATGTGGGGCGGGGGCTGGGTGGGTGCGGGCACGTGTGTACTGCGAGTTGAACTCGTGGCTCAGATACATGCTCCAGCCAGAATGCTTTCAGCGCATGTTTTGCTCTTTATACACAATGAGAGAGATCAGTTATGCTCTTCTAATTCCATTTTTCTTATTAAAGTTTCATTCTTTTTATATATTTTTAGCTAATCCATAAGACAGACACTGTCCCTTGTAATAGACATGGTTATCAGATAATGTAATGTGTGTTGAAGGATGTTTTAGATTTTTCATTTTTATGATAATGGGTGGGATATCTAAGAGTTGGGCAGATGGTAAGGAAAAGCTAAGTAAAACTGAAGCATTTTCTGCCATAGTAACTAGCTTCAGCCTCTTACTATTATTCTCTGCTAGTAACGGATGCTTATGTTTGGCTAATTAGAGTTGGAAAGACTACTTACTCGCTGGATCAGTTGCTTACCCTGCAAGCATGACCAGTCTGGATCTCCAGAACCCACAAAAAGCCAGGCAAGCACAGCAGCTGCCTGTAATCCCAGCCCTGGGAAGGAAGATCCCCAGGGAAAGCTGACTGTCCAACCAGCTGGCGCCTGCTCCTGGTTCAGCCAGAGACTGTGCCTCAATAAATAAAGGGAAGTGGTGGAGGAGGACACTGTGCAGCTCCCGGCTTCCATGTGCATTCTTGCACATGCACACATGCATATATTCCATACATACATATGCCAGAATAAAAGGGCATATATACTGCCTATATTTGGGCTGTGTTTCCGTATCACAGCTTATTCCCTTCTTGTTAGCTGGGCACAATCACAACATAAGAATTCTGCATTTTACTTGTGTTTTACTACTCCATTAAAGTTGCTTCTCAGTGTTTTGCTTTGTGGAAAAAGTTGTTTTTTTCAGTTTTGGCTAATTGTTTTGCCAATAGGAGCAGTTTAACTATGAGACTGAATAGTCACGTGAGCATTCTGCAGAGGGAGTGCCACCATGGAAAGCCTGGGAAACAAGGGTGCTTCATGTTAGAACATGAACTTGTCATGAGCATCAGCACAGCTGAGTCATGTACAATTTTCAAAACTTTTTTGACAAAAACCTTCATTTGAGAATGTTGAAGATCCAGATTGATTTTTTTTTCTGTGTATAAGGTAACAGCATACACGGAAGGTCCAGCAATAAAGGAATGATATTACCTGTAGTCATGTGGTATGTCTGCTTCCTAACTCTTTGTCCAGCCGTGTCGATTGAGCATGTTCAGGTTGCCCCCTGTGTGAAGCAAACTAACCATGATGCAAAGGTTGTGGTATTACCCACATGCAGCTACTGGGTCATCCGGAAAAGCAGAGCTATAGAGGTGGCGCTTAAAGCCATATTAGCTCTAATGACTGCCAATGTCTCCTCCTGTATCTTGTGTTGGAGCCTAGCATCCAGATGCCAGATCTGTCATGTTCCAGTAAGGGTTAACAGTGAGATTTGGGATGCCATTGTGATACATTTAAAACATACTTAAGTGACTCAGATAAATGTTTTATGAATATAAAATTGTGTACTTTCTTCAGGTTTCTTAGTTGGATTTCAGTGTAGGTGCCCTGGCAGTAGGATCCTGTACAGCCCAGCTGTCAGCATGGGCTGCCTCCCAGCTGAGGGCTAAATTCTAAGCATGCTTTCACAGCCGCACTCACACCGAAGCTTTCCTGACATTTCAATCATGACAGTATTAATTTTCCTGATGATATTACATGGAAAATGCTTATTTTAATTGCATATATCAGACTACAATATTTTATTATAGTACAGTTGAAAGGCCCTATGAATTAATATGAGATGATTTCTGATGAAATCAATAGACTGAGGGGGAAAGAAAGAAGAAAAATACTTTTAGTCAAAAAAATAATCTTTTGTACAGACATTAACACTGAATTTAGTGAACTGATTTAAAACAGAGTAGGACTGAATATGTAATAATGGCTTTTTCCTTGTGAGTTTGATTTGATTGGACCAGTTAGGGACATTTTCTTCACAGTAGTAGTTGTGAGTGATGATTTCTGGGAGAGAAGGTAAAGAGACTTAAATTTACCTGCGAGCTTGCCTAACTAAAGTCTTTATTTGAAGCATTAGTGGAAGCCCATAATTTGTACCTAAGCCACTGGTAGCCTGTTTCTAGATTGGCTGGACAGGCAATTTCATAAGGAGGACTTTCTGGAAATACCTCCCAGAAAGGAAAACCCTCCTGTAACTGGAATAACACTTCTAGATGATAAAGAAGAAGAAAGGGATTTACTGCAGTCTTCCCTCTGAACTTTATAATTTGATTTAAATCTGACTCGTAATAGAAATATACCATAAATAATCAGCTCATCCAGTTAAACTATTATTAAACCTGACTCTTTGGGAGAATGTTTAATATAATGAAAATGCCTCCATATAACATTTTGCAGATCTCTGCTCCCTCACAGCAATTAAAGAACCATGTGACTTCAAGAGAAGACCCCCATAATAATTTCCTGTGGCTTATTCTGTCATAGCTTATCATGTATTACTCAAAATGCTGTTCATAATTATGGTAGAACTGTTCAATTTAAACTTTAAGAAATAATCTTGCTGAAGACAGAAAGAACACCATAATCTTAGAAGCCTTTGCTTATTGTCTCGTGTGCGGAAAGACAAGTGGTTCAAAGGTGTTCTCTCACACAGCTCTGATTATGCCTTTCCTATGTCCTTGGACATATTTCCTGGCTCACTGTTGTGTTATGCAAATGCATGGCCTTCATCTTCATGTTAACAGCCCGAACTTTCCATGTCAGCCTGGCTTATCTATTCTTCACTCTTCCTACATCCTACTTTTCTGTTATGATATGGCAGAATATATAATTGATATATTTATAATTAATATAAAATTAAATGAGACATTTCAGTTCTCAAAATATGCTTTTACTTTCTCAGAACTTCAACTTATTTCTTTTCCTTGGGAGTAACTTGCACTTAATTAGCAAAACCCTACTCACAGTTTTAGGTATGTCAATCTAAACTGCCCTCTTGTGAAACCTTTATAAATTCTGCCAATCATATGAACTTTCTTAGTTGGAACCTCTGAGAAATAATGGTACTGATATTATTCAGTATCACACTTATTTATAGTCTAATTTCCTTTATCCACCCCACTGGAATTTTCTTAAGATATAACTTAATTTGTTTCCTCCTCTTGGTTTTCTTGGTAGCACCAGGAAACTATAAACTAGCCTCTTGTTTATAACAGAGACTGGGTAATATTTATGTAAGAGATTTTTTGACAAGTTCACTGGTTCAACCATGTTGTTTCAAACGGCAGGATGAATAATAATTCCCACCTGTCTCTATGTATGTTTGTTTATTTGTGTAGCAATTTCTTTGTTATTACCTCTATGTATGGACATGGGTGATTTTCATATATTGTTTATTGGAAATGATATGTAAATAAGCAGGTATGTACAGACATCTCTGTGGGGGTAGTGATTGTTTTCTTTGGGTGTATACTTAGTAGAGAGATGTTGAGTTAAAGAGTAGTTTTATTTCAAACATTTTGAGGAATCACATTTGTAGCATAGTATTTTCTACATGGCTATGCTTAGTTTTATTCCTACCCGTAGTATAGATGAGTTCTTTTCCACACACCCTTCTGGACACTAGTTATTTTAAGTCATTTAAAATGCACACCCAACAAGTGTGCATATTGTGGTCTTGATTTTTTAATGATTGATAATACTGGATATTTTTAATGCATTTATTGTCTGTACATCTTTGAGAACAAAAATTGTTCAGACTTAGGTCTTTTACAGAATTAAATTAGGGCTTTTCTTCACCTGCTATTGAATGCACTTTTTATACATTTTTTTATAATAATTCTCTAAATGCATATAGGATCTACTGAGGGGTGTGTTCAAGTTTGTCAAATAGGTTTTAACTCCAAGTTCATTTATTTTTCATATATAGTCTTCCTCAGCTTGTGTCAGCTGTTTCAACATATATGGTCAGATTTGAAAGTGTCGTTTTCCTTAGCTAAATAGAGTTTTCACCAAGATTATATCTATGAGGCTGTTGAACAAATCAGTATGACATCATGAAAGAGAACATAAATTTTAAGGATAGTTATGGAGAGGAAAGTCATCTGCTCAGAGATTGCACGCATTGTTTTGCTACTAATAGCATCATAGATTACTTATATCACAACTTGGAAATAATACTCAAAATTGAGGTATTAGTATATATGTTCTGAAAATAAAGTCCCTAGTGTAATTTACAGAAACATAATTTTATTTGTTCTAATTTTCCTCAAATTTATTTGATAATAAAGTTAAATGGGATAGCTGTTAACATCCTATGCAAATGTTCCCTCTGCAAAAGAAACCTGTGGGAAATAACTAATTCTTAGGAAAAGTAGAGTTCTAGTTTTGTGTGTCAGATCAGTGATTAAATAAATGTTGCCATCCTCACCCGAGTCTTGTCTATTCATACAGAAATCTGTCATTTTTTCACTGAGACAGCAAAACTCACACTGAGAAATTGGGGATAGGTGATCACACTCACGTAATGGGCAGTGTATTTTAATTTTAAATTAATATGAAGGAATATGAATATTAATATAGTCAACATTAATATAGTAAACATTAAACTCATTAGGTGACAGATTATTATATAATACCATAATGTGCTTTTTTATATACATTTTTACAGTAAAGTTAGAAAACTATATGTATATATATTGCCATATGCATAATGCATTTATTTTATAATTTTACTTTTGCAGTGACATAATACTATATAAACCAGGCTGTAAATAATCATGTCTAATGCTCTTTCTTAGGACTTTTGAGTTTAAATATATTAAAGACTCAGAAGCTTTTGCATGGACCTGTATGAGTCACTTTCATCTCTGTGACAAAAGGCCTGAAGGTAGAATCTAAGGTGGGGTGGAGTTTTCTTTGGCTCAGGGTCCCTCATGGCAGCAGTATGATTGCTGGGATGGCTCAATGTATTGGCATGAACTTGTATCACTGCATGTCACATCTGGCCAGATGAGGAAGCAGCGCTTAGACTGGAAGTAGCAACAGATGTTACCTTCAGGGACCACCCCCAGCATCCATTTCTTCAAGCTTGGCTATAGTTCTCAAGTTTTGAGCACCTCCCTCAATAGCCCCATGACTGGGATCAATGTGCAGTCACCCAAACCTGTGCAGGAAATTTTGCCTTTGGGTACTAACAGAATCACAACATCTTTTCACAACTCACCATCTCCCTGCCATAAAATTTCATAATTATGAAATTATGTGTTTCATAATTTTAGAAACACATGCCATAAAAATGAGATTAGAGTTTAGCTGACACTTCATACTCTATGTATTTTCTTTTAACCCTTATTATCAAGCTTAGGATACATCATAGGAGACTGGACAAGAGCAATCTGTTGGAGGAGTCATATGGGAACACTGATATAGTGTACGTATAGATATGTTTGTACTTAGTGTATGTCTATGTGTATAGCACATGCATACAATATCAAATGAAATTCTACAAAGAGCTTACTGAAACACAGAAAATTTCTGCTTTAGTCTTTTAAACCCAAAGAGTCAAAGTTCACCCAGTGATGAGGCCAAAAGAACACAGGGGTTATTTTATTTATATTTCTGTAGCTTGAAATCCATTATCATTTTTTTGAAAACCATTATCTTTAGATTTGCTATAGGAAAAAAATCACTTGGTTTTCTTTCCTACAACTAATGGAAATTAGCTGATTATATTTTTGCTGCATTTAAATTAGTTTCATATACACACCATTACTGTCTCTTACAGTAAATGGAAACTTTATTAAAAATGTAGCACAACAGAATGTAGAATGTATCCACTTAACCATATTTAAGTGTGTAGTTCAAGGGCATTGAATAAATCCAGTATGCTATTATCATTGCAGGTTTCTCAGGAACATTGTCATCTTTCCAACTTTGGGTACTGTGTTTGTTTTGAAGATGGTGTGTCACTATGATGTAGCACAGACTGACCTCAAATTGTTGATCCCTCCCCCTCTATTGCAGCTCCCCAGTGCTGAGACTGTAGGCAACTGCATAAACTTCCATAGTTTTGCAATCTTTTGTCCATTCATCTGTTGATGGGTACTAGGCTGGTTCCATTTCCTCATCATAATGGTGGCTGAGGCAATAAACATAGATGTGAAAGCATCTATGTCTGTGTTATGCTGGCTTAGTGTCCTTTGTCTATATGTCTAAGGATGATACTGGTGGGTCATATGGTTATTTTACTTTTACATTCCTAAGAACCCTCCATACTGATTTCCACAGTGGGCGTACCAGTTTATGAGTCATAAATATCATTTTTTCCTCTACATAATTTTTAGCATTTTTTTTATCTGTAAACTAAAGTCTGGAGAAAAAAAATAAAAGCCACACTTGTGTTCAATTTTCTACAATATATGTGGATATTTTGGTGCATGTCTTTCTGCGTTTGCGAAGCAAGGGCAGGAGAATCAGAACTTTAGGGTTGTCTGTAGATACACAGTGTCAGTCCAGTCTGAGTTGCATGAGGCCCTGTTTTCAAAAGAAACGTGCATTCGGCATTTGGTAACCAATTTGTACTCTCTTTCCTCTGGCAAACCATGTTCTCCATTGCCAGCATTCCTTAGCTGCTTTGTCTAAGGCCGAGGCTTTTTGAGCTTTTGCCTTCTGTGTTATCATGTGGATTGGTGTCGTCGCTGTCGGTGTCATGCTTCGTAGTCACGTTGGGAAGACTTGATGGTTGCAGCATCTCGGAAATTGCTAGGAGACACAATCTCAAAGCAAACGCACTGTCCCCCTTTTACAGTGACCCATGCACCTTGGCTGCTGGAGTGTTCTGTGGATGGATCAGGTGGAACTAGGCTCCACAACTCTGTATTTTGATTGGTTATGTTTTTCTCTAATGGTCTCCATCTGTTGCAAAGAGAAGGTTCCTTGCTGAAAAGTAAGAACTACACTTATCTGTGGGTTTAAGGATAAACATTTAGAATGTAGTGAGGGATTCTGCTGCTTAGTGAAGTAAGTTGCAGGCTCTCCCCCAAGCTCCACGACTCTACTAGTGCTGGCTAGTTGGCTTAATTCCTAAGTACAATTAGGAAGCTGTAGATACCCCGAAGATACATATGCATGCTATTTTACTCATAGGATTATAATGCCATGCTGGTTATATCTGTGTAGGACCATTGGCTACAAAATATACATACAAGTAACATTATTTGCACTAAGAAGATTATATTTAAAAATGTACTTATATATATATATGTTAACAACACTTAAGGAAAAAGAAGCTTTGAAAGAGAGCAAGAGGTCATGGTTTTGTGGGACAGTTTGGAGGGAGAACAGGGGAGGGTGAATATGTTGTAATTATAATTTCAAAAAAATTAAAGAAATACTGAAAAGAAACCTGCAGGGCCAAATGACTGAAATTCATGTTACAGAGGTTAAATTTTTGCAGAAAGAGCCAAATTATTTTGGGATACTTTTATTCCTTATAAAAGCTTTACATTGCCCACTGTCAAATCTGACCTAATACCATTATGACCATCAAAACCCTGAACAAGTATTCCTACAGAACCCTACCTTATTCTGACCCCGCCCCCAAGAAGAATGTCCTCAAGAAGCACCTGACCACACAGATTGCCATGCTCTGCTGCTGCCAGCTCACAAATGTACAAACAAATGTGTTTGGTAAATGCTTCAATTTATGACTTTACTTATTCTGTAAGTCTCATGTAACCCCCACCACAGGGGAACATGTTCATTGAAACAACCCGAATCCATGTCACTTGGGCCATGATCACTCGTATTTTGCTCAAGAATAAATCATCTTTTATTCTCGCGGAAAGCTATGCATTTATGTAGACAGCCCCCCTGCTTCTTTGTTGATAGCTGTTCTGATTAGGATAAGATGGAATCTCAAAGAAGTTTGAACTTATGTTTTTCTTAGGGTTAAAGATGAACACTTTTTCAGACACTACTGGCCATTTGTAATTCTTAATTTTGAGCTGTCTATTCTGTTCATTGACCCATTTATTGATCGGGTTGTTTGCTTCTTTTGAGAATAACATTTGGGTTATTTATAGATTCTAGATACTAATCCTTGGCCAGATGTACAGCAGGCCAAGGTTTCTACCATTCCATAGACTTCTTTACTCAGTTGATTGTTTTCCTTGCTGTGTAGAAGCTTCTTAATTTCTTGTAATTCCATTTGTATGTTTGTAGAAGTATTTCCTGGGCTATTATAGTCCTGTTCAGCAATCCCTTCCAATGCTGACATCTTGAAATATGTTTGCCTATGCTTTCTTCAGTTTTGGGTCTTACATTAAAGTCTTGATTCATTTAAGTGGAATCTTGTATAGGGTGAGGGGTACAGATCTAGTTTATTCTGCATGTGGACATCCAGGTTTCCAGCACCATTTGTTGAAGATACCATCTTTTTTTCAATGTGTGGTTTTAGCGCATCTGTAGCCATGTGGGTTTTCTTTTTAAATAAGTTCTCTATTCAATTCTGTTTCATCACAGAGATACCCACTTTTACTATGTCTTCTTAACTAAGTCAGATGCTCATATCAGTTCCTTAGGAAAGAGTGCATAAGAGCACAGAAGAAAAAGAAAGTTTATAAGGAAAGACAAAGCTGCTAGAATCTACAGATTATAGCATCTTGTAGCAATTAATTTTTACATTTAGTTTATGTGTATAAGTGTTTTGTCTGCATGCATGTATGTATGCGTACTGCATGTGCTGAGATCAGGTATGTATTATGTGTACTGAGTTCATGTATGGTGCTGAGATCAGGCTTGTATTACGTATACTGCATGAATGCCTAGTGCCAAAATCAGGTGTGTATTATGTATACTGCATGCATGCCTAGTGCTGAGATCAGGCATGTATTATGTGTACTGTGTGCTTGCCTGGTTCTGAAATCAGGTGTGTATTATAAGTACTGCATGCGTGTCTGGTACTGAGATCAGGAGGATCTCCTGGAACTGGAGTTACATATGGTTGTGTTCCACCATGTGGTTACTGGAAACTGAACCTGGGCCCTGTGCAACAGCAATAAGTGCTCTCAGTTTTACATGGGATTGATTTGTAGCATAAAGCTAGCAGTTTTTTTCCACTTTAATCTGTAAGTGTAATAACTTATGATTTCTGTTGGAGTTTCTGAAAAAATTGATAAACACACTAGGATATATACAAAAATAATGGCATGTAAATATATAAGAAAGGAAAGTATGAAGAATTAGAGTAATCACTTATTAAAACATATGGCAAATGTATATTAATATAGAAACAATATCTTTCACACAAAAGCAAGACAAATGGATTACAAAGCAGGAAAAACCCAGATATATCCACACATATGAAGACAACTGAATATAAGATGTTACACAACCCAAGAATTAAAAGGCTAATTGTTTAGCAGAACATAGTATTCAATATGATACTCTTATTGAAGAAAATGAGAATAGATCCTTACAAAGTACCATGTTCAAAGTTGAAAGATAAAAAGTAGAAAGATATTAGGAGGAAATATTGGATAATACTGTTGCAATAAAAATGCCAAAAGAAAAAGCTTAAAAAAAGTGGGAGCTTCTATAAAATGATAATTTCAGTTCCCCTTTGGACATCTTATGCAGGATTAAGGAGATGGCTGGAGAAAAACTACCTGCAAAGTTAAATACAGAGCCACTTACCTCTACCAAAACCAGAACTTATAAACCAAACAATAAAGTAAGAAACACAAAATAGAAAGGCACCGGGCATATCAAATTATTGTATAGGTCTCTTAGTTGTCATCATCTTATTCCTCTCCATGGAAAATCAAGTTGTACTTGTAAGATTAATCTCATCTAATTGTACATGGCTACTGTGGCAGCATAAAAATGAATGTTAATGTTTTCAACCCAGAAGAGTAACAGTAACAACAAAGCAAACTCCAAAGTCTGGCAATTTTGTGATAAACACACAGGCTTTCATTTCAGTGATGAAGTTCTCTGAAGAGACTTACTGGAACTCCGTTTGTCATTTCTAAGCAAAGGATAAATGCATTATGAAAAGTAAATTGGCATGGGAAATAATGCAGCATCAGGTTTCATCTATGTGCGGACCTCCACCATTTCCCCTCGAGGCTTAAACAAATATTACATGAGTGAGGGCTCTTGTAAAATGTTGTTTTGAAATAGATTTCATTAATGGCTTCTAGTGATAATTTATTTCTCTCTTTATGCACAAGTCTCTTCTCACAGTAATAATGGATAAGTTATTTGCATATAAATAGATTTCAGCTGAAGCAGAAACCAAATATGTTTCTCCCCACCCCCTGGACATCATTAAAAAAGAGAAAAAAAATAGAGAAGGGAAGGAGATTTTGTAATAATTAGCAGGCAGGATTTATAACATTTTCATCAAAACTTTTTTCAGGCAACCTTCTTAGGTGTTTTTATTGGTACACTTCATGTCTGGACCTTTGTTAACTCGTAAAAGAAACAATTTGTCATTTACTCTCTGGTGCTTTTGTTAAACCTGTGATAGAACCTTCATAGAAAAATGTACTATGTTTTTATCTGTATTGTCTCATAGTTACATTTCTTTCTGAAAGAAGAAGAATGTTCTGTTTTTGAGAGGTAGATGCCAATTCTGTGTCTTTTTTCTTAATTAAATAATTTGTGAAGCGTAATGAAGCATATGTTTATGATGGAGAGGAACAGTTTGCCTTTCAGTTAACAGTGTATAAATGTGTGTCTTTTGGCTGTTGTATGGTTAATAATATCAAAATATTGAAATCCTTTTATTATAGAATATATTTTTCCTAAGTAAATACTATATATAGTAGGACCTTTGTGTATGCTTTCATTTCAAGCAAAAATGTTCATTAGGTGAAAAAGAACAAGAAACCAGTATTTTTAGATTTATTTACTTGATATATGCTCTTTTCTTTATTATCTGAGCTATGATACACCCCTGTATCATTTTTATTGTAAGTGAATAACAGGTAACATGTATGATATGGTATATATGAGTCATTTGTTGGCACAATTAAGATGCCAGCTGCTTTCTGATGGGTAAGATGTCTATTAATGTGTCTTTCTGGCCAGTAGAGGTCACTCAGTGTAAAGTGAATAATGACTTCTATTTTCAAAAGCGACAGCTAATGTGACCATTCCATTTGAGCAAGTCTATTACACTTGGTATCTGTTACTTGTAGAAATGCTATTTTCGTCTTTGGTTGTACATACTTGCTTAGGTGAGAAAGGCTTGCTTCTTAAGGTTCAGACATTTTTAAACATTAAGTCAAAGATATGACCCTGGTCAAAATACTGTATTTAAATCTTTGTGCTTTTGAACATTATGCAGATTGTTTTTGCAAGTTTAAAAAGGACTGAGATATAACATTGTCCTTCAGATAACAGGACACAATTGGATTCTACCACAGAGAGGCAGCCTTTCCCATAAAATAGAGCAAGGACTTGGGTTCAGGGAGAACAAGCACTTAGCCTTCATGTTTTTTTCTCATTGTCAATAGAATGGAATTAGAAAGTAGCTGTTTGTGGCAGCCTTGGCATCTGGCAGTGTGGCAGTTTGAAAGATTTTAGAACTAGGATATTTTTGTTCTCTTTAAGTGTGTTCATACTTTTAACTTTTAAAGTATTTGTGTAAAATGAAAAGTACACTGGGGGGCAAAATCAATGAATTTACCAGCTTTATTCTAGCTAGTGATAATCATCCTCTAGACCCACCTGTCAGGCACATGCCACGTTCAGGGGGAGCAGGGTGTTTTCCATTAGTTCATTTGACATTCCTCTGGCAAGTCTGGTGATTGGGGGAGGTTCTAGCACTTCTGAAGTCACTGTGAAGTAACAAGAAGAGGCAAGGCACGTGGTAGCCTTGGAACTCGGTTTCTGTAGACTCTAAATGCTGTCTGCTTTTGTCTCCCCCAGGGATGCTCTAAGGACTGCATCAGTGTAGCCATGTGCTCACACCCATAGCATAGCATCCTGAAGCGTGCGTGACTTCTCTGATCCATTCTACCCTCTTTCACAGAGGAAGAAACCACAGCTTAGGAAGTTGAGAGAATTTAGCAAGGTCACACTGCGAGTATGGAGAAAGTTTGAACTTGAAGTCAGGTTTAAGATTTGTTCTGGAGAATATAAGTGTAAAATAATGGAAGGATGACTTCTTTAAAGACTTAAAACATGAATGACTAAAATAAATTTACAAGTTTTGCTCAAGATGTTGCCTGTGACTACATCAATGCTGTTGAAAACATAGCAAAGGGCAGGTTACATCCCTGTTTCTAAAATACCAGTCTCTATCAGTGACTTCCTTCTTCGAGACCCCATTGTTCTTAAAGTGCTTGCAATCTGAATATGATTATAGCATTTGAAATAGAAAAATGATTTCAAGCTGTTTCTGTACCAGACAGTCACTAAGAAAAAAGTAAAACACTTTAGAATGCTATGCATGGGTCAAAGGAACTTTCCCTTGCCTGATGCTGGTTTGTCCTGAGGCTAGCGAGTCTCTGCCTTGGGTAGGTACAGCTTGGCTTTCTAAAAGCAATTAAATGCTCAACTGCATTTCCAGAGGCTAGGTTCCTAAGATCACGATTTCTTTTTATATTTAAGGGGAGAAGATTTTGATACTTAAATACGTTTTGGACATGAAAAATTCTAAATTGTTGTCTAAAATAAAGGGTTTCAGTGAAATTCTGTTTTTATGGTCTGCCTTGCAGAGGACACAACTTATTTTAGTGGTGTGGATGGATCCACAAACCCTGCCTTTGGTCACAGCTTTGTGATAGCTCACACCTCTGACCCCAGAATTCCAGAAGCTAAAGCATCAGCATCTCCAGGCTAAGGCCAGACTGGGCTCAGAGTAAGACGTCTCAAAACACCCACAAAACAAAAACCACCATGACACAGTTGGGTGATTTGATGCTTGTGGTTTGTAAACTACATTTTGAGGAGGATTAGGTTAAAATGCAGAATGCTAGATATGAATATCTTTGTTTTCAATGGCCAACCTTTTAAGCTATGTGCCAGGTCTGTATGGAATGAGTGGTCTGTAACAAATAGGCCTGTAAATTATAGGTATGACGCATAAGAGAACCCTTAACTGTTGGTGTACTAAGGAGTTCCACAATAGCCCGAAATGGAGTATAATAAAGATTTATTTATCTGGGGATAAGTTCACAGAAAGGGTATCAGTCTGCAGTTCTCGGCATGTGCTGGGAACTGGAACCGAATCCAGAAGCCAAGAGGCCCACATGCACACGTTTCGTCTGCATTTATAGTACATGAGACCCAAAGTGGGCTGGTATCTTAAAGGCTATTGGCTGAAGGAGTTCCCACAGCACTTAACTATTTGAAAGATAATATAATATAAAAACTCCTACTGCCATTGGTGTTGGTTGACTTGAACCTGTAGTACTTGAGAAGAAGTCTTGGAAGAATACTTGCAGAATTTTTATGGTAGTGGTGCCATCTAGAGTTGTAGGAAGGAGTTCTTATCCTCTATCAATTAAAGAAAGGCATGAAAGCTGTGTTACTGGAGTCCTGGAGGAGCCATCACATGATAGCATAGAAATTGGGCAGGTATCTTTCTTGAGGTTTTTAGTTTCATTAATGAGAAAAAAAGCAAGAAGACTCAGATGTAAGCTCAAGGACAGGCAATTTGTTAAGCCTTTAAAAGGAAAACCCCAGCACAAGCCAGCTGTCCATCTGGAAACCGTTACTTTGCTATGTGAGATAAGCTGACATGAAGGTCTGCCACCATATGGTGGGGATGCCAGCTTAGGACACAGAACCCCAAATCCTTGAGTTGTTTGAAGGGAACTTAGAATTTAGCTATCATCTGAGATGAAAAGAAGACCATAAAAGGGAATGGTTATACCGTTTGTCGATCCAGCCAACCATCATGGCCACTTGTAGGACCACTAACTTAATAGAGAGGAGACAGGGCCTGTCCCACCTAGATGTAAGTTCCAACCTTTACTGTAACAATGGACTGTAGTTCCTTATGCCAGTAGAGCATGCTCGGGAGATCATGGTAAGCACAGGCCTCTGTTCCACAAAGAAAAGGTCTTATTGCTACTTAAATCTACAATACTACACATATGTTTTGGCCAAAAAGGAGCACAAAGCTTTCTGAGATACTGGATATTTGTCAATTAACTGTTTACTTATTTATCTCTGAGATGAGACCTCTTCATACAGGCCAGACAAGCCTCAAACTCATGATTCTTTTGAGTGTAGGCATGTACACCTACATCTCAATTAATGTATAAAAATAGATGCAAAGCACAAAGATTATTCTGTCGTTTTAGTTATTGATGAAAGCTATTTGTGAGTTGCATATTTGTAGACTGCCACAGAGTTTAAATGAAAAGTGGCTTAACTATCACTAGGTCCCTATAATTCATATTGGAACACTGTGTTGTGATGCATACATCTTTAAAGTCTAGTGAAATTTATTTACGAAGTAACTATATTACCAAAGACTAAAAATACCATTGTTTTAGAAGCGGTTTAAAAATTCATTTGGCAGGGCTGATAGATGCACGTTTTGATAAATATATACTGTGAAGGCATACATATAAACAGCCATTGCTTACTGAAGCTTTATGCTAGTCAAGATAAATCCATATGGTCATGTATTTCTATGTTATAGCTGCAACAGCCCCTTTGCTGTATTAATATGAAGAACAAGTATTTAACAGGAATATGGTTTAGATAGACTAATCCCGTAATCTATTTGGTTTGGAGTGTACTATTATATTCCATTTCTTAAGGTCCCCTTTGCCAGGAATTCCTTGATATTCTGTAGTAATACCCTAAAATACCAATTAGAGAATCATGATCCTTATGCTTTCTGTCACCCATTCATCCATTGTAAAGGTAAGGTCCAAAACCAACAGAAAAAGTATACAACAGTATTTTGATTTTGGACAATGAAGTTAATGAAATAGTAAACACAGACATGAGAATTTTTCTTAACATTTATATAGTTTTAGACTGCATATTTCCTTATTATCTGCAAGCTCAGTTTCATAAGCTGAAACACTGTGGTCATTGTCTGAAGTGCCATTGGATCAAATTGAATCTTAGATACAGTAGAAAACAATAAATCTCAACATGTCTTTAATATGATGGTGTGCTTTGAGGACTCATCTTTTTTGATATTCCATCATTTGTAAAGCCAAATAATAAAATCACAGTGAGAAAATAAGTTGTATAAAATATGAACCTTCTTCTTGATATTTTAAAACCATGCTACTTAAAATGCGCTATTTCCTCATTTTAAAAAAAAATTCTTGAAACTGTGCCTTCATACGGAATATTTACTTTTAAGTAAGTTTTTATCATGTTTACATGACATAGAGTTCATTATTTGTGAGTTAGAATGATTTCATGATTTCTAAGTACTGACTCAGCACGGAGTCAGTCATTTTTAAATCAGAGGTTTCCAGATTTATTCATAGCAATGGTTATTTAGTCCACTCTTATGTAGGTACCTGAGTGGTCACACTGAAGGGCTGTAAGCACAGATTTTATTTTAGATTACTCAGTGTTTCTGTTACCTTCTATTTTTGCCCTGTGGCATTGGGTGACATTTCATACCGACTGAATTGGCAGAGGGTTGGAAAATATGTAATTATAAGAATCACCTACTATGGAATTTCCTATTATATACTAGTCATAATTCAGGCAGTTTCATAGATGTTGGATGTGAAGTTTTCTTCTTCCAAAACTTGTGATTAAAACGTGGCATTTTGTATATAAATAGGAGATGGATTCTGCACAGTCCAGCTGTGAATTAGACCTCGTGTAGCGATGCAAGTCTTTGACCTGTATCATATAAGCAGCAGTATACATAATTGGAAATAAATTTTAAGATTAGGTGCGATAAATCTTTTCAATATTCCAAGCTTGAAGCAGACAAAGTGCTAAAATGCAGGAAGATGAGTGTTGAGCTGTTTTTCTTTACTTACTGCTCCTCAAAGGAATTCCAACAAACAAATAAATCTACTAAATTATACTTGAAAAAATTCTTCTCGTTTTCTCTCTCTCTATATGGCACATATATGATGTATATCTGCAGAATATATAAAGAATCTGTTTAACAGCAAGTGAACATATTTATCAGTTGCTGCAGCATAATTGTAAGTGCAGAGGATAGATTATGTTTCTTCATAATTGAAACTAATACATAACCATACAATAGTGTTTGGATAATAGACTTACCTGTTGCAATAACCTTTGTATATCTGGGTCAGTAAAGTTTCAATTGTCAATTAACTAACTGGAGTTATGCAGCCAGTTCCCAGTGACAGTTTTTTTCTGATTACCACAGCAATATAAGCATTTTCTATGCATATCTTACTTTGTATATGAAAGTCTGTCTCTTATAATATTTCATTTAAATATCGTGTGTTATTCTGCTACATTCTAAATGCATAAAAATGATTATCATCCTACTGTCGTGTATACTGTTATTTCACAGTGAGAAGATATATGAAAAATACACATGCCATGGTAGGTCACTACCCATTCGCTTCCTGCAATGATGCTTTAACTTTGGATAGCTGTTAAATTGATATGGGTTGTTTGAACTAGAGCCTGGATGTCATCTTCTCCAAATTTTGAAATGCTCTCTACAATGAAGAAAGCATTAAAATGATTCATATGAATGTATTAGTTCTAAAAAGCTATTGGATTTAAAAGCAAAAGGAATGCATGCTCATAAGTGTATAGCTTTGAATGAGTGTTGGCTAGGGATACGGAAGCATTAAATTTGTAATCCGTCAATATCTTTGTATTTACTCTGCTAGTTCACTGTTTACATTCAATGATGATGTTCTATGCCCCAAATTATTTTTCTATTCCTAGGGTGTCTCCTGAGTTCTCCTGTTGTAGTTTCATTCATTACAACAGCTTTGAAATCTTTCATACATACATGAAGTCTGTCTTCTTGAAGTATTTAATTTCATGGAGCTCTTTCTTGAAACACAGGATCTGGCACGTGACAAGCCTTGTGAGCACTGGTTTGACTAGGAGTGGAGCAAATTAACCTGTCTGTATTTATAAGTTGTGTAATCTAGTCCCAGTCTGTTCATCTGTTCACTAGGTTCTCTTCCTCCTTTTCTGCACTCCCCTTTCTTCTACTACTGTTTGAACTTTCAGTCTCTTGTATTGCTTTCTCCTACCCTGGGAGCACCATCACTGGGAGCAGCTTCCGCCATTGCTTCTATGTGATTAACTGAATTCTTTGTTTCCAGATCGACTTCCTATTGAGCTTTTGACATTACAGTTGTCTTTTGGATTTTATTACTTGTACATCCTTTCAAATATTAGATAACTTATTCTTAGCAAACTCATGAGTGCTTTAGATACTTTAGAGCTGGATGTAAGCCACCTTACCTGAATTCTGGAAACCAAACCTTCATTCTCTATAAAAACTCCAAGTGCTCTTAACCATTAAGGCTTCTCCAGCCCAGTCACCTAGGGCCACCTCTCCAGCCCAGTCACCTAGGGCCACCTCTCCAGCCTAGTCACCTAGGGCCATCTCTCCAGGCCAGTCACCTAGGGCCACCTCTCCAGCCTAGTCACCTAGGGTCAACTCTCCAGCCCAGTCACCTTAGGGCCATCTCTCCAGCCTAGTAATCTAGGGCCATCTCTCCAGCCCAGTCACCTAGGGTCAACTCTCCAGCCCAGCCACATAGAGCCACCACTCCAGCCCAGTCACCTAGGACCACCTCTTCAGCCCAGTCCCCTAGGGCCACCTCTCCAGCCCACCAATCTAGGGCCACCTCTCCAGC